>OY757187.1:480000-640000 GCA_963583895.1 Melanophora roralis
AACACTAGAAAATACCAAATCGAAAGCAATCATCGTAATGGAACAATTAAAACTTTCAGCAGATACTCAAAAAGATATTGAAAAGCTACGAAATGGTTATAGACCAGCAGCCAGAAGAGGAGCAATTCTATTTTTTGCACTCTCTGATATGTCAACAGTCAACGCCATGTATCAGTATGCGTTGGTAGCATATCTCGATGTGTTTTCGTTTTCACTGCGAAAATCTGTGCCAGATACTGTCTTGGCAAAACGTTTAAACAATATTATAAAAACTTTAACAGAGAATATCTATTGTTATGGCTGCACTGGGCTATTTGAAAGACATAAGCTTTTGTTCTCATTTCAAATTGCAACAAAACTAGCTTTAGGAGATGGAAATTTAAAACAAGCTGAACTCGACTTTTTTATTAAAGGTTCTGTTAAATTAACAAAAAGTGAAAGAGCTTGCCCTGTAAAATGGCTACCAGAAAAAAACTGGGAAGATATACTTCAGTTGGCTGCAGATTTTTCAGCTCAATTCGTATCTCTCCCTGAACATATCTCAAAATTCACAAAAGAATGGAAGGAGGTAAGTACAACTATATGTTTTGTAAATCTAGTAAATAATAAAATTTTTACAAAAATTAAAACATCTGAAAATCTCTCTTAAGTGGTATGATTTAGAAAATCCAGAAGAAGTTTCCTGTCCGGGTGAATTCAATGCAAATTGCACTCCATTTCAGGCAAGTACAGATCATGTTCACATGTTAATACCCAACATAAGCAACTGAAAGAAAATCCCCTTCGTATCGTCATTTTAGTTAAAAAAAAGCATTTCTAATATTTCAGAAGATGGAAAAAAGAAATGAAAAATCCTCTGTTTAATTTTTAAATAATGTAGATGAGTATTTCCTACAAAAAGTAATGTAACTTGAGATGGAATATATGATTTTTGTCAGGGAAAAGTTAAACTTTTATTTGTTTTTTAACTAACTTTTGTTCATATATGTTTATCTTTTTATTTAAAAAAAATCAAGTCTTTCAAAAGTCTTAACAAAAAAGATATATTTCCTATGCGGTTACGTTACTTTCTGCCGTAATTACCCACATAAAATGTATGTAAATTTCTTTTTATACTTTTTCATGGTTCTAAAACTTTTAAACTCTTTTAGTTTTTTGTTGAATTGTATTAACGTTAGATACGAAAATTGCAATTTAAAAGGACGATATGTATGTATGTATGTTGGTATTTTGGAGATTTTGTTTAAAAAATTCTTAAGTCCCGAGATTTTTAGGGATCGGAAAATTCTGAACTCAGTTTTTATTTAATTTTTTTTTTATATTATTTAAATGCTAAATTTATAAGTGTTTTCTTTTCGTTAAAAATTTTTTAACTTAAATATTAAAAGCACAGATATTCTGTTTTAAAGAATATTTTTGTTAGCTTTTCTATTAAGTACCAGCAAAAATAAATTAAAATTTTTTTTTAGTACCACTTTACTACTTATTGATCATTTGCTACAACTTATTTGCAAATTAGAAACCAGTAAAACAAGACGGCTAATGGCCATATTCATAAACAATGTTAAAGTATAAAGTAGATTTCAAATGAAGGGGCAAAATCGTCGTATTCGTTCTGATCGAAAATTTTACTCGATCAATCGAGTTTTCAATGCATTTAATATTGTAGTTCTTTTAGGAAGTTTTTCATTCCGATTCGAACCAAATGCGACAATTTGGTCACAGATCTTGTGTTAAAATTTCGTTTGAAAAACCTTTCTCAAATTCCAAATTGCTTTTGAATATGCCCCTAAATTGTTGCACAAATACACTTTGTAAAAACTCTACAGAGAACATCTTTTTTAAAAAGGTGTTAAGCTATAATTACTATTAAAAAAACGATTTAAATTAAGTTTTGTGGACTTTTTTTGGTATATTTTGATTTACCATCGTAAGCAAATATCATAGAGTTTACTTTGAGCAACGTCTGTCATTTTCGTTATATTTGTCCCACATTGCACGTATTGACGATATAAAAAATTCCAAATGTGTACTCAGCATAACCTAATATTTTCATTATGTTTGTTTTACTTTGTTTCCTTTTTAAAGAAACTGATGTTTTTGAGATGCTTTCGAGTGGATCGAATATTCCGTTCCATAAATCAATATATTATCGACACAATGGATGAGTTCTTCATAATGCCGCCTGTTGTAAGTTTTCCAGCCATATATGAGCAAACAACGTGCAACATACCAGTCTGCTTTATACTGAGTGCAGGCTCAGATCCCACTAATGATTTAATGAAGTTGGCGGAACAAGTTGGTGGTTTAAATAACTTTTGCCACATTTCACTAGGACAGGGACAGGAAAATGTAAATAATCTTAAAATCATATTCTAAATAATTTAAAAATACACTTTAATGTGTAAGACTTCTTACAAGAGCTACTAATGTCATTAAAAAAAACCATTAAATAATTTTAGGCTGCTATGAATTTATTGGATAAATCTATACGACAAGGCATGTGGTTAATGTTACAAAACGGTCATTTGCTGATAAGTTTTGTTCGGCAATTAGAGAAATACCTAGAGAAAATAGATGCACCTCATCCTGACTTTCGGCTATGGATAACGACAGATGCAAGTGATAGTTTCCCCATTGGCATTCTTCAAAAATCTTTAAAAGGTAATAAAATTATTTTTTTTAAGATTTTATTTTCACTTACGTTTTATTAGTTACGTAATTTAGTGTCAATGAGAACAAAAATTAATTTGCACAAACTTAAATACATGCATAAGTGTATAGCATATGTGTGGTTCTGGGATTAACAGTTAATTGGCTGTCCCCTGTTCATGGGAAAACTTGAAATATATCCCATTTTCTAATTTAATAAAGCTTTGAATGTCCTTCCTACTCACTAAATTATATATTCTTAAATCTATTTTGTTCTTTAAAAAAATCAACCTTACTTTCACTTAAATTTTTACAAACTTCTAAATCTTATCGGCCGTCACAACATAACGTTCACGTTTATGATATTCGTTACGACTATCACAGCTACCGTCATGGTCAGACGGCATGCTGTTACTGTTGTACCTACGACGACGTCGCCGCTGAACTCTATTAGACCCTTTATACGATTTGAGGCTTTTTCGATTGAAAGATTTTCTATCACGTTCATACATATAGCTCGATGTACACTGGAGATGCGTTCGCGGCAAGGTAGGTAAGCAACATGCAGCTTTCATTTCTTCGTACATTGCAACTAGATGACCAGGAATTTTATTCGAGGCTGCCAACATTTTATCAAATTCATTAAGGTTGCAAATACGTTCGGCAGAGTGTGTCAGCACGCTAATATATGCAACGTTTGTCGTATATGCCACCACTAGTCACACATCGCTTCCAAGTAAAAGTGGGCAGTATTGGAAGACCCACACCTCCCTTATTGTAAATGGGAAGTCCATACGGGGTTCGCTTATTAGTCGAGTGGTCAAAATTTCGTGCTCTAACTAGCTTGATATCCTGAGACGTCCAAGTGTGTTATGGATGTTGAGCAGCAAACAGAAGAATCTGTAAAAATATCAACAAATTTATATTATTCATTAGAAGATCACAAATGAAGTTAAAAGATGATGTATTGACTTACCAATATCAACGTTATTCCAACTTTTGCTAAGACCATGCTTGTACTTACACTGATCCCTGTCTCTACTGCAAGTTGCGAAATCCTGGTCATAACTATGACATGGGAAATCAACATGATTTAGCACTTCGTTACAATAAATGCTTGGATTTTGGGAAACTGAATCGTTTTGCATGTTTGGAAGCAGCATCAATAATTTTAGGCAGCACTGTAAGTTGCGACGGTTGGGAGGATATTTACTGCGGCGACTTGCTGTTGGGTAATTTAATCTATTGGCTTGTTGTGGATGGGCCGGATTGCACTTTGCATTAAATCATCGATTTCCAAATTATCTTTCGAGCCCGATAGATCCGAAGAAGCCACACTGACTTTGGGTTATCCACACAAAAAAAAATTAGTAAACTTTACTGAAGCCAAGCCATAGCGGTGTCAAAAGTACGGTTAGTAAGGGTTTTCTTAAATCAAGTACAAATTTTCTTACCACAAGTACGATTTTTCTAGTACGATTTTTTTTTACTTTTAACCACAATAAATCCAAAAAAGGATTGATTTAAGTTCGGAACCGTACTTGATGTAAGCCAAAGCAAGATTACCCTTAACGTAAACGGGATTTATCCAAAAATTAAATACTTATCTATCTTTATTAAAGAAGAAGACTTTAATACATATTTTATTTTATGAATACTTAATACTTAAAATTTAAAAATTGTTTTTTTTTGTACTTACCGTGCCTGAGATTCGAACCAGGGACTTTCCGCACTGTAGCACCAGCGCGCTACCTCTAGGCCACCGAGACACTCTGTTTTTAAATGTAAAATAATATATTAAAACAACAAGTTTTTTCCACTTAATTTTTGGAAGCAATCCGAATAGACTTGATTAAAAAAAACCTAAGTACGGATCGTACTTAAAAATTTTAAGTACGATTTTTGATAAATTCAAGAATAAAATTCTTGCTTTTAGAACGTGTTTTTTCTTTCTGTGTAGGAGCTCTGTTAATAATTCTTCAATATTTTTTTTTAATTTTTGTATACAACGTTTTAAAATTTTAATTCTTTTCTAGTTGTAACTGAACCTCCAAATGGTTTAAAATTAAATCTGCGATCAACATTCTTTAGAGTTCGTCAGGAACGTTTGGAAAGCTGCGTTCATCATGCATTTCTACCATTAGTTTATGTTTTGGCCTTCTTTCATGGTGTAGTTCAAGTAAGTATAATAGAAAATGCGGAAATATCTTTTGAAAAAAACTTTAAAATTTGTTTAGGGATTCTCATGTACCAATTGCGTTTGTTTTACGTTGAGATCAAAAGTTATCTTCAGTTTTTCTAGGTCACTTCGAATATTGGTTTTAAGTCGATTGTGTCAGTGTTTTCTCGAAAAATTTTTTATTATCTTTAATAAAACAAATCCAAAATCAGAACAATAATATAAGAATTATTAAGGATATTGTTTTTTAATTTACCACCTGGACTACGTTTGTTAGCTTTGGCTTATTTATATGCATTTCTTTGGTTACTTACACAATATCGTAAATAAACCTTTAACCAAAATCTAAAAAAAAACCAAAAATCAGAATTTTAAAACTTAAGGGCTAACTACGATGTTCTTAAGTAACTTTTCGTTAGGTTTCGTCAAGTTACATTTGTTTAAGCAAATAGCGAACCTGATCGTACTTTGCTTAATGTATCAGCTGTGTATACTTGAGTCGCGAGCACTGTTGCACTTTTAAGTACATTTTTATTCATGTAAAATTTTTTTTTATATATTAACCATTATAATGTAATATTATTATTTATTTGCTAATGGTTAAATATTTTTAAGTTTTAGATGTTAATTAAATAACATTTTGTGAAAAAAAATCAATATATTTGGAATATAAAAGTAAAACAGGTTTTAAAAAGGACAAATATTTGCAACTGAGTTCTGTAAGTATTTAAGTTCAAAAAGTACAATATAGCCACTCAAAAGTCTTCAATAAGTTACTTAAGCATTTGAAAGGCTTTTCGTTGATATTAGACATTAGCTTAAGTTTGTTTAAGCACAATATAGTTAGGCCTTTAACTGAATAGTTAGTTATTATGAAAAAAAAAGTAACTTCATATATCTTTATCTCTAATATTACCTGCTAACTTACTAGGAAAGCAAAGGTGGCAGCAATAACTAAACATATCTTTAGATATCATCACAGTTTAAAAATTATCCAATTAATGTCCTTGTGTTTCAGTTTCGTCTTTTTTTCTGTTCACGCCGTGATCAACTTTATTTTATTGTTGATGACACCCCCAAAGAGGAAGATTTATAAATATTAAAATTCATATGGTAGTTTTTGACACATATTGAACTAGTTTTGTGGTTGCTAAAATTTATTTTTCGATTACAAAACAGATTACATCAAATAGTTAAAATAGAAATTAATAATTAAATAAATCAGTTATTAAAGCAAAAAATTAAAAATTTCATATAAAATTAAATTTTTATAACGTAAAAATGTCAAAACAGCTGGGCTCTTAATATTACCTGGTTGAATGTGCCTTGACCTGGGGGCAAATTACGGAATTCTATTCGAATCAAAATTCTGCTCGATCGATCAAGTTGTCAATGCTTTTAATATAGGAATTTTAATAAGTATTTTTAAATTTCGATTAGAATCGGATGCCGTAATTTGCCCTTCTGTTGAAAAATTTCAAAAAATATATGAAATAAAAAATAGTCCGTAAAAACGCTACAAAAATTATGGAAGGAATTTAAAATATTTTTATTATTTAAAAATAAATATTTTTTTATTGTAGGAAAGAAGGAAATATGATAAATTAGGATGGAACATTTGCTATGACTTCAATGAATCCGATTTTAATGTATGTTTGGAAATATTGCAAACGTATTTGAATAAAATCGGTGACAACAAAGTTCCCTGGAATTGTCTCAAATATTTAATTGGGGAGGTAAGTTCTCACACATTTTATCAACATTGTCTCTTTGTCTTTGAGCATTGTGGTTTTGTATTTCTGCATGAAGGTCATGTATGGTGGACGTGTTATTGATGACTTTGATCGCCGAATAACTCGCACTTATTTAAACGAGTATATGGGGGAGTTTCTATTGGATTCGTTCCAACCATTTCACTTTTATAAAGATGAAAATACAGATTATTGTATTCCGGGTCAAGAAGTTACATTGAAAGAAGATTTTATTGGTAAGATAACTTGAAACATTCTTCATTTTTATTTTGTGTATTTTAATAGCGTTGACTGTCTTATGATTTCTAGCACATATTGATAAGTTACCCTTAGTAAATAAGCCAGATGTCTTTGGTTTGCATCCAAATGCAGAAATCGGATATTATACTCAAGCTACCAAGAATATATGGAATTCTCTTATTGAATTACAGCCTCAGACTGGTAAGTGAGTGGTATTATTATTTACTAACATGTTGGCTAAATGGATTATTATTTACACTTTTTTATTTACCCAGAAACACCCATAACAACCTCCACCATTAACAAATTAAACAGCACATTAAGTTTCTAGCAATAACAACAGTAGTAAAGCCAAAAAAAAAGCCCGGTTTAATTAATACATATTTTATTTAAAAAAAATTCAAATCAATTGCATTAAATTTAATTAATTAGTTGTGGTTTTTCAATTAACTTTATTGCACATTTTTGCATCAACATTACGTACCACACGCCAACACACTACCGCATTTTGATAAATATATTGATTATTTGTTGCTTTAAAGGTTAAGCTCGTTTTGCATTAACTAAATGTTGGAAGGAAAAATTTTTATAACTGAAGAATATTGTAGTTTTCATGGAAAAAAAATAAAAACGAAATTGTGGCAGCATATCCTTTTGGTAAATCAAAGATGTAAGAATGATCCTTTTCATCATGCATTTTACTTTACTTAACTTGTTTGGCAGGTGAAGTAAAATTCTTAAAACAGTTTTGAAGCATATAAAAAAGGGTATAAAAAAGACTAGAGGCTTTATTTTAAACTAACATGTTTATGTATGCATTAAGTCTAGCTTTAGATTGGCACATTAAGCCCTCTGTTGATAATATAAACTTAAAAATATTCACACAAAAAGTCCGAAATGGAATTTAATTTCAATAATTCTTAGAATACAGTTTTTTCTTTGTATTACCACAGGCTTTTCGGCAACTTTTTGAAACTGCTGATTTCTTTAATCTTAGTAAAAAGTTTTTAATTTTTTTAAAACAAATACATATTATATATCGTCAGATGTAATGCAAAACTACGTAACTACATTTCTTTGAGTTAACAGGAGAAGCAAAAACATTTTCTAAACTACAAGGGAAGTGGTTTTAAATTGTTTCTTTTTTCGGCACTCTGTTTTAAGTTTTGTGCATAAAATAAAAAAATGTTTGCCATGCATGTGCCTTTTAATAAAATATAATCAAATATGTTAAAATATAGATTTAGAATTTTTTGTCTGTTACGAAGTTTTGCGTTTTAAAACAAATTTTAGTAAGAAATTAAAAAAAAACAAAAAGTTAGGATGAACTTGATATATGTTTGGCATAATAAGCAAAAACGCTATTTTGAAAGAAATCGCCCTTTTGCTTAAATAATAAAAATCAGAAACAATAAATATTTATGCTCAAGAAAATAAAAATTAAAAAATTATTAATGCTCTGAAAAAATATATGTTTATTTTTTTTATAATTTAACACAGAAATCAGATTACTTTATTCTTAGGGATCTATAAGCCAGACCATTGTTTTAAAAAAAAATATTTATTTTAAGGAAAATCTTTGAAGCAAAACCAGGATTCAGCATAAGGCTAAACGTCTCGTTCAGTATTTTACTACAAGCGTTTACACGGTGCAAAAATCCTAATAAATATTCCAAAAAGCTACACTTTTCAAATATTTTTTAAGACGTAAGTTTTTCTGTGTACATATACAAACGTTAAGTTTGTTGTATAACTTAAATTCGTTTTTGTTGTACCTGATTTTTTTTTCTTATTTATATGGTAGTACAATATGTATGTATCTTTAAAAAACAACGCTTTATTTAAACTGAATTGTTCAAAGTAACTTTAACTTTAAAGTTTAAATTCTTTTTAAAGATACTCATTTTTTTCTCTGTTTAAATCAAGCCAAAGATTCCTAAAATAAAAAAAACCTGCATGCAAGACATACATATATACTTAAATACTATACATGCCCGTATTGCGTATCGTTACCTTAAACTAGACAGGCCCTACCTCTTATGTTTTTATAAACCCAGATTTTCGTTTATATATAAGAATTCGCGAAAAAAAAGCTCGACTCAATAAATACGAGTTAGGATCTTTGTATATGACTAAACTTTTTATAGCCTCTAGATTTTATTAGAAGTAGAAAAATGGACTAGTTTAAAAAAAAGTTTCGATTTTAAAAGACGGCCATCCAACTTCTTTAATCAAATTAATTTCTTTCTTAAAAATGAGGGACCGTAATGCAGAAAAAAGTCACAGCACATATGTTTTTATTTTTTTTTTCTTTTATAATTATTTTTTTTTTTGCAGAAATATGCATTAATATTTTTTATTTATATTTTTAAAAACTTTTTAACTAAATCACTTTGAAAATATATTAACGCAACAATACTAATTACTTTGTTCAAAACACAAAAATAAAATAATTCAATATTTCCTTTTTTCCTAAAATTCTTAAACTAAATTAAAAAGCTGATAAAAGGACTTCAAAAAGATACGGTAAATATAAAGATTAATTTTAAAGACTTAAGTTTGAGTTTGTAAGAGTAATTTACACGTCACCAAACAAAAAGGCTCAAATAAATCTTTTTTAAATAACAAAACTAAAAAAAGTATTTTTAAAAAAAAAATGTAATAATTTAAAAAAACATATATAGAAAAGATAATGTTAAATATAAATAAAATAAATATCATATTTCTTACACTTCAGGATCATATTTTGTATTCAAAGGTGAATAGTTGTACATACATATGTACATATATACACACTAAAAATTATATGTATATGTTCTATTTCCCAATGAAATAATCCCCAGCAAAAATTAAAAAACCCCCAATTGGGGGAAAAAATACTTTTAATAAAATAAGTGCCAATAGAAATAAAATAACTCCCAACAAAAATAAAATTAATCCCAACAAAAATTAAATAACTTTAAATTCAAATATGTGAAATGGGAAATGGGTTTTGTATCCATAAAAGAAGTTTCTCTAACGTGAAATTATTCTCCAAACAAACAGTATTGTGGAGAACTGGCCTCCTGCCGAACGCAAGAAAAATAAACTCCAGCCAGCTTCGCTGTAGCCTTCGGCGTTATTTTACAAAATAAGCAAATCATTTCTTATTTAATTGTTATTATATTAACATAATGGTAAAGAAATTTATATAAAGTATTTACTTTGAATTTAGTATATTATTTAAAGTTATTGTTAAACTAATTGTTTCTTAATGCAAATTCTTGCCTTTCATTTTGGCTTCAGTTCATTATATAATTTCCTTTTATCAGAAGAAATTAATATTTTTCCGTTAATGTAGAAAGAAACATCATCAGTACTCTTTGAACGGTAGTAGTGTCTTTTGGCTGTAAACATCACCCATTTAACTTCCATGTAACAGAGAAAGGAAAACGGAATATATTTTTTTCTTCTTTTCTATCTTGTAAGTTAGGATGAAAATTACTCTTTCATAAACAAAATGAAAGGCAACTATTTGTGTTAAATTTTTAGGATATAAGGAAAACTCCGAATCTTATAGATTCGAAAAAAGTATACATACAAATGCACCCATAATTGATATCTTACATTTGTCAACAGAAGTCGCTTAAAAAAATACATCGCTAATTTCTACAGAAAAATCATAAAGAACTTAAAAGCAAAAATTTAAGTTTTTTATATAAAAGATTTTTGATCACCTTTTTAAGTTATTTTTCGCTTTTAAATACAAAACAATTTTTTTTATAGAGAGCGGGATGCTGGGAATTTTTAGAAATTTTTCCCGCTTTCCTAGGAAATCATTTAAAGTGTTAATTAAAACATGTTACTTTTAAAAATGTACATTTTTAAATAATTTTCTTAAACAGGCGAAACTTCTGGAGGCCTAAGTCGCGATGAATTTATCGATAAAGTTGCATCTGATATATTAGATAAACTGCCAGTTGCATTTGAAACATGGCGTGTGAAAAAACAAATCCAAATGAACTTAACCCCAACCGGTGTCGTGCTTCTTCAGGAACTAGACCGTTTCAACTTGTTGACTTTACGAATTAAAAAAACGCTGGAATTACTAAGAAAGGCAAGTATTTAAATTTTATGGCAAACTTTGCAAATTTATATAGAACTAGCATTTTTTATAAAAAAAAATGCGAAAGAAAACAACATACATATATATGAGCATTAAAAAATAAAAAGGCGCAAATAAGACACAGAAAATATTTTATTAATATAAATGTGAAAATATTGCTTTTAATTCTGTTCCATCAACCAACACTCTAATTTATGACTTTTAGTTTTCAGTTCAGAGCCTTTCACACAATGTATCACAACCTTGTTCAGGTCTTTTCGAAACGACCCAGACAATGCAAAGGGAATGTTGTACTTTCCTAAAAAATTACAAATAGTGGAATTATATAAAAAAAAAAATACCAAAAATTTATATTTATTGTCCATTTAGTTGACTTTGGAACTTATATTCTCAGATTTATAATCTTAAAAAGTGCAAAACATTTTCGAAAATGTGAAAAAGGACTTTGTGTTTATTTAACTTTCACGCTTAACTAATTTCGTTTTTTACAGATTTATAATTTAAAAATTATTCAAAACATGTGCTAAAAAAATAGAAATGATAAATTTTGTCAAAAAAAAGTACTCAGAAATTTTTAAAACGGAATTTTTTTCTGTCTATAATATTTTGTACCTTAGTTGTGGTCTATGGGCCTTTAATTATTTACATTTCCCCGTTTTGCCCGCTTCCCCTCCTTCTAGAAAATATTTTATCCCTATTCCAGCATAAATAACACAGGTCAACAAAATAAAATCTTGTAAGATCGCAAACACTTTAAGGAGTCCTTTCGGAAAAAAACAATTTTATGTAAAAAAATTTATATTTTTCCGATAAATCTTTTAGAATATCTTTAAAACTATAAAACTGTCAAAAAATTTGATAATAACGTTATATAAAGTGTATTTTGTTTTCCATCCTTTTTTGTCTCGTTTAAGTTAATCGAGGATATTTTTCTCCAGTAAATGCTTATTATGTAATGCAAAATCCACTTTTTTCTTCAACACGGAAAATCTTAAGGTAAAGAGTCAATTCAAAACAAATAGTTAATAGGAATTGATGCTCAACAAACCAAATGTGTATAAATTGACTACATAGCCTTTGACTTTACAAAAAAAATTTATTTTGTGAACCTGTGATATACATTAAAAAAAATTGTCAAGATATAGTCTACCACTCAATTGTGTAATACATGGATTGATTTTGTGTATAAGTTTTGAAATTCCCTTTATTTAAAGTCATATATTGTTGGACGTTAGAATGACATTAAGTCAAATTAATTTTATTTTCATAACAAATTGTATTATTTGGCATAACAAAACAAAATTTAAAAAAAAAAGAAAAAAATCGTTCCACACTGGGAAATTATCCTATAATTTTGTAAAAAAAAATAAAAGTTTTTTGAAAAACAAAAATATGTAATTTACTACAAAATATTTATTATTTAAGATATCGAAACGAGTTTTTGTATGTTTATTTAGTTAACAATGGCAAAAAAAATAAAAAAAAATTGACTTGCTTATTTAGTTGGCAATTGAAAGCAATGCATATGGGTCATTCATTATTGGCCGAACTAAGAATGGATTTCCAAGCACTTCGGTCTTCTGCACTTCTTCTCCAATTTTTAACAGTTAGGTTGTGCAAAGTTTCTCTGCACTTAGTCTTTTAAACGGAGTTTTGGGCGTTTGATTTTGAGTCCTCTAACTAGTTCTTTGATTTGTTCTGAACAACATTGACCTTTAAAGGAACAATTTTGCCCAAATCAACAATATACGCAATAGTATCTTGTACGCGATGGGTAGATAATATAATTGGCGCAGATAGTTTTGTCGCCTTTTTTACGGACGGGGCATATCACACTGGGACTATAATCATTGGACATGCATTTTTCTAGCAAAGTTGTGCAGCTGAAGCATGTTCCTTACCAAATCATCGCATCCGGCCCTAAACAGCTCCGCCCGTAATTCATCAGCTTCTGCAGCTCTGTTATTTTTCATTCGAGATATTGATGTGCACACCTCATCTTGGCTGCGAAGCAAACAATACTTTGTCATCATTGATTAAAATAGGGTTATCTTTATTGTCGCTTTCATTGGATGTCAACAACCTGGACAAGTGTTTCTTCCAGATCTTCAGATCGCTATCTTTATCTGTCACCAGATTACCATGTTGGTCTTTACAGGAGAAAATGCCAGTCTGGTGCTTTACACTTTGGTTGAACTTTCTGGCATCGTTTCGACTCCTGTATACCTCGATCTCCTTATACTTGAGTCTTTCCATTTCAATTTATAATGGCAAAAACGTAAATCTCACAATTCCAGAAAAACCTAACAAAAGTCCCCACACGGTATTTTTTGGACTCTTATAACGCCTACAATTGGTCTAGAGCTGATAAATACTTGAAAAAAAATAATATGTATTGAGCATTCTGTCATTGGACTTTGATATTCAATCGCAGTTCCTGTTAAAATGTCTTCCAGAGAAATATCAAATTGAAATACGTTTTCAAAGAAAGTTTTTTTTAAAGAGGAAAGAATAAAGGTACGGTACCGTTTTGGGCCAAAATAGTCGTAAATTCTCCTTTTTTGTAATCGTCTAATTAAAAATTGTATATTTTATAATTATTAAAAGATATCATCATGATTTTTTCTATGTTAGGAATACCAAACAAAAGACATCGGTTATATATTAGATCCGAAAATTCGAGAATACTGCACCAAAGTCTTGATAAATTTCGCTGGTTATTAAAGTTTTGCAGCACATGTAAGGAAGTGTGTTAAACAACTTTTTTCTGGCTTTGGGTGTGAAATCGGATGAGAACTAAAAAAAATGACGAGCGTTGAAAAACGTTTCAATTTCGAGGTGCCCTCTTTAGCGACTTTATGTTCAACCCCAAGAAATGTCGTTTAGAAAATGCCGAATTATTTCCAAAATTTATTATTATTTTTGATTTTGCACCACTGTGTAAAGTTGGCAAATTGTCAGTAGATTTTAAATGCTTGTTAAGTTTGTACGTTCAATAGTATGTATGTATGTAGATATGTTCACACGTGCATTTGCATGTTTTTATTATTGCAGAGACAAAAACATTAGAATTTTATTTATTTTTGTTACTTGTTTTACACAAACAAACTCAAGTGTTAAAATATGACTTGAATTATGCATTTTATTTAAGGTTTTGACGCATCCAATAAACATACATGGCATTTGAAATGATTGAATTTGATAATATTTTGTCAACAAAAATTCTTAAACAAAATTAAAAGTTTTATTCCTTTTCAAGTGGCAAAGGAGAAACCTATTTATTTGGTCTTAGCGCCATTGAAACTTAGTTATACCTTTTTTTTTGTTTAAAATATATTAGTTTTTAATTTGATTTTCTTTTTCAGGCTATTGCAGGTGAAATTGGAATGGATGTTATTTTGGATAACATTGCAAATTCCCTCTACAATGGTTTGATACCAGACGATTGGCGCAAATTGGCTCCGGCGACCTGTAAGCAATTGGGTAGTTGGATAGAGCACTTACAGGTTCGAATAAAAGTATTTTATAAATATTCTGCAATATTCTCCACTGTGGATAAGTTTTTCTATATTTTTCTTACAATTTATTAAAACAAAAACTTATCATTTTTATTAAAAAAAAAAACAACAAAAAGAGTGTGAACGCTTACGCTGGGGCTAGACGTGCATTTTTTATTTCTGAACATAAGCAATAACGTCGGCAGAACGACGTCAGAAAAAAATTGTGCCCAAGCTTGTATTCACAGTGGGGAACATCGACACAAATTTAAGATTTTTATTGCAAAAAGATACTGGAAACATCCATAAAAATGGACGATATTCATTGTAACTCATCATTTTATTGTTCATTTCTGACTTATTATTTTATTAAATATGTTTCTTTATTAATGTATTTTGTTTTTATATAATTTTTGTTCATATTTTTTTTTTCCTCAAACCGATTTTGATAATTGGAAACATTTTAAAATATTTAAGGCTCTGTCTCGTGTAGACTATATGTTGATAATCATATGTTAAATTTTCAATAATTTTTGTTATCATCTATAATTTGATTAACGTTTATAATAAACAAAAGAATTTTTTTCTTGCTTTCAAAAGTTTTATGTGGAATTTCCCGTAAGGGTTATATATTACCTTTTACCGAAATCGCGTTATGCTTAAAGTCTTAAAAGAAACCCCATTAAAAAGCACTTAAGAAGCCAGCAAGAAATGGTCATTCAACAGTAGTTATTTGTTGTTAGCCGGCGTTAAAATAGAAATAATTTGATCGCAAAATTTATTTATAAAACTAATTTAGTTATACCACCCCATTTTTGAAAATCGCTCCAAATTTGTTCATTTTCATATATACATACAAAGGTGTTTTATTTTTTAGAAAGAATATTCGGTCGTTCGTCCCAACTGTGTTTCTGGTACTATTAGGTATAGAAACAAACTATGAACAGCGATTTTACTTATGGTGTTTTCGTTTCTTTAAAAAGATGTAACATATTTTAGCCGGTTTTTTTTGAATGCAATCTGTGTTCTTTTAATAAGAAAATGTTGCATTCTTTAAGGGAAACGGGATTTTTTATACCCTTCACATAAGTGATAAGGGTATATATAAGTTTGTCATTCCGTTTGTAATTCCTTTATTATCCATTTGGGACCCCATAAAGTATATATATTCTGGATCCTTATAGATAGGGAAGCCGATTTAGCGATGTCCGTCTGTCCGTCTGCCCGTCTGTCCGTCTGACCGTCTGTCCGTGTTATGGTTGAAATCAACTTTCTGAAGCCCCCCGATATCGGTCAGACCCGAATGTGGTCTCAAACTGTCACAGATAGTCGCGAGAAAATCGGTATTGAAATTCAGCAAAATCGCCCGATAAATGACCGAGATATAAGCAAAAAACCACGACTACCTCGGTTTTTTGAGTCTACAACAACAACAAAGAACATACTTTTACATGTAATAATAAAAAAACAATAAAAAAACAACAAAAAAACAACAAAAAAAGAAAAAAACAGAATCAGTCATGTCTGTATTATTGAAACACACCCAAAACAAAAATTTTATTAGTATTAGTGTTCATACATATAACAGCATTGCCATACAAAGCTTAATTTAAACATTTTTAAAATCGCTCCTACGGCTTCCAGGGTTCTCCTACAAAGGTAAAATGTAAGACCGACCCGAATTATTTTTTCCATCCAAACATTTTTGTGGAACATACTTACCCTCTATCTCTAGCCCCTGACAAGGTTGCCATACAAAATTTTAAAAAATATGGTAAAAACCGCTATAACTTCCCCGGACTTGCACGTAGAGGAAAAAAATGTATCACAGACCCCCATTAATTTCTACTCCCAAACATATTCCTAGAATATACTTACCCCCTATCTCCACGCCCTGAGGGGGTTGCCATACAAAATTTACAAAAATGATATGAAAATGCCCACAACTTCTTCAGAGTTGGCCTTAGAGCAATAAAGTGTACGACCGACCCCTATTAGTTTGCCCTCCCAAATATATTCCTAGAACATACTTACCCCCTATCTCCACGCCCTAATGGGGTTGCCATACAAAATTTACAAAAATGATAAAATGCCCACAACTTCTTCAGAGTTGGCCTTAGAGCAATAAAGTGTACGACTGGCCCCTATTAGTTTTCCCTCCCAAACATATTCCTAGAACATACTTACCCCCTATCTCCACGCCCTAATGGGGTTGCCATACAAAATTTACAAAAATGATAAAATGCCCACAACTTCTTCAGAGTTGGCCTCAGAGCAATAAAGTGTATTACCGACCCCTATTAGTTTGCCCTCCCAAACATATTCCTACAACATACTTACCCCCTATCTCCACGCCCTAAGGGGGTTGCCATACAAAATTTACAAAAATTATGTAAAAATGCCCACAACTTCTTTAGAGTTGGCCTTAGACCCTATTTAAAAATTAGAAATATTTCATACGTAAAAAAATGGTTAAAAATAAAAAAAGTTTGGGATTGCGAAAGGTCAATGTGAAGGGTATATAAGATTCGGCACAGCCGAATATAGCGCTCTTACTTGTTTTTTTTTTAAATTTGTGCTTATTTGATGGCAATATTTATTGCATTTTTTGCACCGTCAAAATTTACAGTGTTGTAAGTGCCCTGAAAAACAGCTGATAGTTTAATTGTTTATTAATTATTATAAAGATAGAAAAAGTAGGCTTTTTAAAAATTTTATCTTGAAAAATAAACAAAAAGTGAATTAAATAGACGTTACTGCTGTTTTAAACAACGCGTTCCCTTGTTTTACAATGCGTGTTTTTTTCTTTACGAAAAAAGCACTGGGATGGGTGATTTAAACATTTAAAATAACAATATTTTAGAAACGAACACCATTACTTACCCAAAATGCATTTGTGATATAAATTTTTGTTCAAATAAAAAGGTCAAATATTATATATTTTTAACCTTTTTCGTATACATAAATACAAACAAACACAAAATGACCCAATTTTAAACCATATGAGTGCATAAATGTAAATATATGTATGTACATAATATACACACATACATATATATGAGACCGTTACCCAACGACTTGATTATAGAAATCGTAAATCCAAATCTTGAATCCATTTTATGATCGCAAGAAGCGAAATTACTGCCGCCCTACACGAAAGTAGAAAATTGCATTGTTGTAAATTTCTAAGCCTACGTATTGTATATACATACATACATATGTACGTATGTTATTTAAAGCAATTTTGTTATTTTTTATATAACAGAAACCAGTTATTTTATCTCACTCGATTTTTAATTTCTTTTTTTTAGCGACGCGCAACACAATTCAAATATTGGTCAATGTCTGGTGAACCGTTGGTAATGTGGCTTTCTGGGTTACATATTCCGCAAAGCTATTTAACTGCGCTGATTCAGGTACCTTTATTTCCTTACACATATTATATTTCCATAAATATTTTCATAACTTACAACCAATGTCAACCAAATTTATCTCTGGGGGACCAAACACTAATCACAACATGAGCTCCAACAAAATACACTAACAAAGAAAACTAAGCCCAATACAAAGTAACAAACACGCAGGTTGATATTGCAATGTGTTTTTGATAATACCCTGCCTGATATTCAGTTAACTTTAAACTAACTTGAAGCTAACTATTTCGCAACTAAGGGTGACCGACACTTGGATTACTTTTCAACGTTTAAAACTAACTATTTCGCTGCTTTTAACTAACTTTAAGCAAGTCATTAAAATGTCATCCAATTTTTATCAGTCCTAGGCCCGAACCACATTGAAAAATTTTTTTGCTGGGGTTTCTCTGCTCTTAAAAATATGGTTGACATTGAACTACCAAGTTGGTTTTAGAGGTAAAAAAAAACATTTTCAAAATAAAGTTTACTAAAATGCAAATGAAATTTTCCAGTTAGTTAAATATTTGATCTGGAAGCCGGTTTGTGAAAAAAGGAATGATTGTGGTGCATTTTCAGCTATGACTTTTTGCATATAATGAATGATATTTACATTAGACCAGTAATAGGTTTGCATTAAAAAAGTTTTGGAATGTAATATTAAAAATCAAACCAGTTATGTTAAAGAAAAAGTTTCATTAAAGCGAAATAATTTACCCCTACTACATTTTGTGCAGATAAAACCTTCGTCATTGTAATTTAAAACTTTGTTCATTTAAAATTTTTTAATATCTTAAGCGGTATCCTTGATCATCTAGAGACTACAAAACCTATTTTTTATTCTTAAGCGCTGTACAGACGGTTGTCAAATATATTCAATGTTGTCAGAGCTATGAATAATTGCCCCAATATGGTAGACGGTTAGCTCAAACGATTGTAAGCTATTTGTCAAAAAGGAAGGAAACTTAATTGTAAGATGATTGTATGAAAACAACTAAATTTGCCCATGTTGACAGACGAAAAGAGAGAACGTGGAACTTATCCATTTAGTATATTAAAATTGGTTTTTTTTCATTGTTTTATTGCAATATTTTTTTACTAAAGTACTGGCATTAAAAAAAAAATTCATAAATTGGTATTTAATAGTAAAAAAAGTTCCTACATACGTATGGCATCACTTTGGGTTGTTGGGTTGCCGACAATATTGAAATATCTTACAACCGTCTGTACACGACTTATTTCTTTTCAATGCTCAGAGAACATTTGCAAGCGTACGGGCTTTTGGGAGACACTGTAATATACCGTCTCGATAAATTTCAGTGCTTTGCACATTGGCTTGAATCGGGTTCAAAATGGTGCCTTAAACCCTTTTAATGTTTAAAAGGTCCCAACTATCAAAAACAAAAAATAAAATTCACCCCAAATATAGAAACGAAAAATTACCCCGAATTTTAATTCGCTGTTTTCAATGTGGCTCCATATAAGAGTATATACTTTGTGTGTTTGAAAATAAATATTGTAGAAATTACAAACGGAATGAGAAACTTATATATACCCATATCACTATGTAAATGGAATAATAAACCATCTGTTTTCAAAAACTTCTCAAATGTCATTTAGCTCTAGTATAAACATTTAAGTTTTCGTTTACAATTTCAGTATGAAAATACCTTATTTGACGCCATTAATCATTTTATTCATAGATTTAGACAATTTTTAATTGCAATTTTAAATGTTTTGTTTTATTCTGATTTTCTTTTGTTTTTATTTTTCTTTTCCAAAACATATGGTTTTATTTTCAAAATTTATGAAATTTAATAAATGTTAGAGAGCTCCTGTTTCAAAGTGAGCGCATAAGAAAAATCGCTGTCAGAATATTAAGCTTTAAGATTTTAATACTTATTGTTAGTGAAGATTCAATAATAAAAAATACAAAAATAAAAAAAAAATTTAATTCATTTCGAGGCAATTCACAATTTCTGTTGTATTGTTTTGTATATTGTAAAACAAAAATATTTTTCAAACAAAATTTTTTTAAAACAAATGTATTTCAAATTTTTACGATATACACACATTGCTACAAGGATACAACATATATTGTGATTTGAGAAAACGTAAATGCACTATAACCTTAAAGTTTCTAGTTTTCATACATACAATAAATTCGATTTGTTTGAATTTGGTAATATTCTAACATGCGATTTAAAAATACATATGTACGTGCATCATATCGGAATACAGAGTAAGCTCCCAGGCTAAGATAATAAGGCGAAACAAAATCCATCAGTGCATTTATTATTTCTTTAATAAAAAAAAGCAAAAAGTCAATTGCTTGAAACAATTTTTATATTTTAGGTTGCGTGTCGTAAAAATGGATGGCCATTAGATAAATCAGATATGTTTACCTGTGTTACGAAGTTCATTGATCCGGACGATATCGAAGAAAGACCAGCTACAGTAAGTGTGTTTAAATTGTTTTTTTTTTTTAATTATTAAAAACATATTTTTGTACTTTTAATATAAAAGGGCTGCTACATAAGTGGACTATTTATTGAAGGAGCCAGATGGGACTTGGAGCGTATGCAACTGGTTCGTTCGCATCCAAAAGTTTTGGTAGAAGAATTGCCAATATTGTCGATGGTACCCATAGAGTCTCATAGACTTAAGCTTCAGGTAATTCTGACTTTTGTGGCTTAAAAACTAAATTAAAAGTAATGCCTCGAATTTTTTTTATATAAATTGGTTTTGAATGTAGAATACTTTTCGTACGCCAGTTTATACTACTTCACAAAGACGTAATGCTATGGGCGTTGGGCTTGTATTTGAAGCAGACCTCGCCACTTCAGAGGATTCAAGCCATTGGATTTTACAAGGTGTTTGTTTAACATTAAATAAAGACTGATATTTTATTTGTTTATATCTTTTGAAAACTAAAAATAAAACGTAATTATTTTTGTTTCATTTCCGGCACAGCCGAATATAGCGCTCTTACTTGTCTTATTTAATAGCGTTAGTTTTAGAAATAAAGATTTTTATTCAAAAATTAGGTTTTTGCTGGTACTAGTCGAGTGGAACTTACCTTCAGATGCGGTACCTTTTACCGGTTGTAAACATCATATATTTTACCCACTGGCTTTATATACCGTGTGTAGATTTGTAAATATAGAGTTTTAAAAAACTATCAAAGTAAGAATTGCTTACTTTTGGGACATCTCAAACAAAATTAAGTACTTTTTACATTCGAATTGTAAGTAGTACTCAACAGCAAAAGTAAGTAACATTTGACCCGTTTGTTTACTGTAACTACTTATAGTTTAGCTCTGAAAAAACTTATTTTTGTTTAAGATGACCCAAAAGTATAGCTTACTTTTGGGACATCTAGCTTTGACAGCCATTTAAAAATGTATATTTACATTTCAACATACGCATATAAATACTTTATTTATTACTTCTATTTATTGAATTTATTGCTTTGGCTCTCATGACATTCTTTTCAATAGTCAAACAAACAACAATCATAATAAAGCGCGAACAAGGATAAAAAATAATGAGTGTTAGAAGTCATTACAAAGTAAACTGTAATTGAAGTTTTTGTTGGGTACTTACATACATAAGTAAGCAATTTATTATTTTTTTTAAGTCTAATAAAACAAAAAACATAAATAAAAACATAGTTGAACATTTTTAGATTTTTTTTGTTAAATACGTTGAGGAATGAAATAAAGTTATATTTTTAACTTTTTAATTTCAATTGATTAATAGTTGTGTTCAATAACTTTCCAGTAATTACTAGCAACGAGAGAGTAAAAAGAAATATTTTCAAAATCGCTCTCAAAAATAATTAAAAGTAAATGAACACTTTTGCAGTCAAAACTTGCAAGCAAATGTATTTTGTTATTGTAAACTTTTAAAAATTTAAAACTTAAATTTTTTTTCAAAGCATAATGACAGAAAGACTGTTTGAATAATTTCTGATAGTAAATTTTTTACTAGCAGAAATTATCAGAAACATTTTTGTTGCTAAACATATTACGCTCTTTTTTGTCTCTCTAGCTGCTAATTTTTTGTGTACGTGAACACTTACTAGTAATAATTATCGAAAATTAGTGATAATTTTCTGTAAATGAACACACCTAATGTAAATTATTTATGAAATTTTTGAAAACACAAAATTATTTAAATTTCTTTATTTTAGCTTTTTTTTGAACAATTTTTGATTTCTAAATTTTCCTTATAGTTTATCAGGCTAATTGGTTCAATTTTATTGTGATGTTTAAGAGTCATATTCATGATAAATATTGTAGGTTTAATAATGGCTTATTTGACAAATTTTTATCTATCAGATACACCCTCAATAAACCTACAATATATATGTATAATAAATAGAGGCCTAAATATATTATAATAATTAGGATCTTGTGTAAACTATATATGTATGTATGTATGTACGTATTAACATATTTACATAATTAAAATTTTCAATTCGATTTGAATTAAAACGCGCTCCTAACTTGTCGAATTTAGACATAGACATGTTTTAAGGTAATCCAGAAGGTTTTTTCTTAAATTTGGTGTTAATAACTCTAAACTTTGTGAATCGTTCGACTCTGAATCGGAATCGATGGTCATTTCTTGTATGCTAAATGTATCCGATAGCTCTGTATGCCGTTTGGAGCGTCCCTTAGTGTGTTGATTCGGAAAAAATGAGATTTCTTCACAATCATCGCTGTAATAAAATGTTAAAAAACAATATAAAAACAAACGGAATGAACAACTTTACATTTATATCGTCACCTGAAATGCAAAATTACTAATGACAGTTTTGTAAAATTTTTTAAAGGAAAGATGAAAAAAATTAATATATTAAAAGTATTTTTATTATTACAATAGCAACAAAAACTTTAGACCTCATAAAGTATATATATTCAGAATCCTTATAGATAGAGAAGTCGATATGGCAATATCTGTCTGTCCGTTTATATGTTTGTTGAAATCAAGTTTCCGGACTTAAATAAAGTCACACAGAAATCGTTTTGGTATCAAACAGTCAGTAATATCCCTAAGGCAATCGCTAAATTAGCAAAATCGGTTCAATGCTGACCGAGATATAAGTGAAAATCCAAAATAACCAATTTTTTTAGGAAAAAAGTCCGTGAATATATCCTTAAATATCTCAGTAAACACAGACATTTTTGCACAAAATTTAACACAGATACTCTGAAGTTAGGAACCTAAATAATATTTAATTATATTTTGGAAAATATTTATTTGGATAGGAGCAGGAGAAGGGGTAGCCCCTATAAACATGAAAAATTTTTATGTAAGTTTTTTTCGGAAACTAAACGGCTATTGACTTCAAATTTTCTACAAAAAGAACTGGACAATAGAGCCTACATTTTGGAAAATTATTAAAATTATTTAGATAGAAGCAAAAGAAGGGGAAGCTCCCATATAAATCAAAAATTTGTATTTAATTCTTAATACGAATAATGTCGAAAACTGTTAAAACTCTCGACTTTAAACCTTCTTTATACATGGTTTTTCTATTGTACATATAAACGTTAAAATTTTTAAAGTGTTTTTATTCAAAAACTAGGATTGTTGTCGACTTCAAACCCTGCACAAAGTATTTTTATTATAATATTTGCAGCGCGAAATAACTCGGCTAGAAAAGATGGCTGGGTATACAAAATGAGTAATGTGAAGGGTACATAAGATTCGGCAAAGCCGAGTTACAAAAGAGAAAACTCCGAACGTAATCCTGTCAAACTCTAAAAACAAAAAGTATAAAAGTAAGAGATTCTTAAATTTTATTTTCCTACTGATAAATTCCTGATAAAATTTTGACAATGTCTTAGATACATACATGCTTTAGGCCTTTGTTGTTGGGCTTATTAGATTATTTAAAACAATGCGTTATTTTTAAAAAAAGTTTGTTAAGAAGTGTATCATTAAAGATCAAAAAATCAATTTTATTATTTTTGTTGTTTGTCCCTTTTACGTTTCAGGTGACCATATGCAATGTTAAAAAACTGCAGTCGAGCAGCAAAAGTGGCAATATTTTTGATTTTTTCTGCCTCTGGTTTTTTTTAAGCTGTTGAAAGCGAAGCAATGATTCTACATGTTTGTGCTTGTAAAAGAACCCACAGTCGCAGTTAAAGCAACGGCAGAAAATGATTAATAAAACTCTTAAAACCAGAAAAATTGGTTTGATTTTAAAAGTTGCAATCTCTGAAAAAAATCCAAAATTTTTGATTTTTCAAGCAGCTGTGGTCGGTCGACTTTTGTTGATAAATTCATACACATAGACCTGTAAATGAAATGCTTTATATACTTACATACATATATAGTACATGCATATACATATAGTATGTATGCATATATGTATGTATGTATGTGATTTTGCTTGACTGCGACTTTCGGTTTTTTCAAAAGCAAAATCACATGAACTTAAAAACTGAACGTTTTAAAACCTTGGCTATATGTGCATATGTATATGTTTACGTATTTATTAATTTAAATATATGTACTTGCCAACTTATAAAATACCTACCTTTCAGATTTATAATCAACCAATGGCACTTGTTCCCCGCCTCCAGGTATAGAAAGTCTGTTTATAGGTATTAAGGAAGCTGATTGAGATTTTATTTTCTAAAATTGTAAATATAATGAAACATGGTTATTTTTATATTAAAAGAAAATTAATTAAACTTTTTATACAAAATTTCTTTACAAATTTAAACGATTTTTAACTTTAAAAACTGTATATAAACAAAAATTGCCTACCCAAATCTTCAAATATCTTTCGCCTGACTGTTCCCTGTCCTATTTCCAATTAAATTTTTCTAAATTTCTAATTTTCCAATTTTTTAACAAAATTACTGTAAAATAAAAAAATGTTATAAAGTTTTCTCTTTCTTTTCATATACATTCCTATATGTACATATATATAAACTGTTCTATCAAACCTAACCTTATCACAAAGGGACCGAGAAAACAGACCCAAATGGGTCTTTCTTTTATTACTACCGCTGCCGCCTTCTCTACCTACTTATAAGTATATAAGTTCATTAACACGTATGTATGTGCATATGTAAACATATTTGCATATTTGCCTTTTCGTATGTTCATTAACGAATTTCTTGCCTTTTGCAATAAAAAATATTGCTAAAATAACATCTTATCACAATAAAATTGAACCAATTAGCCTAATAAACAAAAAAGAAAAAAAAGAACATTTTTCTAAGTTTGTAACATTTATTACAAACAGAACCATTGTGACTTTACTCTTAACTGTGTCAGAATAAGGCTGTTAAATGCCTTTAAAAGTTAACACGGCCCACAAACATACTAAAAACACTCAAACGTGGGAAATTAAGAAAATTACTTTTGAACAGTATTCTTCAGTCTTTTATAAGCTTGGTTTGCTTTGGTTTGCTTTTAAATTATTATGAACTTAAAGCATTAACTAAAACCTATGGAAACGGTTTGATAACACAGGTCAACACAATTTATAAGGTCGAAGGTTTCGTAGTCAATTTGAATACATGTGGTACTGAGCATTTAAGCCTATAAATTTAATAAAATTTTGAGATGAAGAAAACTTTTAAATTTTGTTCGTAATTATGATAACTTATTATGCTGCAAATAAAATGTGCCAAACTTTTTTAAAATCATTTCATAAATTCTGAACTTATTCCCAATTAAATGGTAGCACACATTTTACAAATTTTTTAACTTGGTTACTAAAATTAAAAAAACTTATTAAAAAATCGTTTTGTATCCAAATCGTCATGTATTAAAATTGACTACGAAACCTTTGACCTTATAAAAAAAATTCATCTTGTTGACCTGTGTAATTGTATTTAATTTTATAATAATAAA
Organism: Melanophora roralis; assembly: GCA_963583895.1. Lineage (NCBI taxonomy): Eukaryota > Metazoa > Arthropoda > Insecta > Diptera > Rhinophoridae > Melanophora > Melanophora roralis. The sequence continues at coordinate 505,719 of OY757187.1, forward strand.
GTGATCTTCATTCACAAAGTACAACTTTGTGTAAGCCGAAATTTTGCTTTAGTTGTTTTAATAGTTTTTAAAAAAAATTTTTAACCTTCCGTTATGGGAGTTAAGTTTAAAAAAATATTATTTATTATGAACATTAATGAATACCTACATTTGTTTCCTGATAGTGGGCGTAATTCCGTTTAGCCCTTTCGACTTTTAGCTCCAATTTCCTTTGAAGAATTCTACATGTATTTGGAGCGTTTGACAAATCTTCTGAATCGTTACTTAGATTTGGATTTGATGCTTTATTGCTGTTAAAGGATAAAGGCTGTGACTCGAAACTTATCGAATTTGGCCCTCTAAAAGTCACTTCCAAGTCTTCCATATGTTTTGCTGTTCCATTTTCCAGCTCATAACTCTGTTGGTGAAATATTATTTAAGTTCTTATTAAATATCATGTTGTGTTACCGAATCTAGTTCCTCAGCTAATAAGGACGGCTTATCTTCACTTTCTATGCCACTGTCTTCCAAAAAGGGCATTATTGTTCTCGGATTTCTCTATTTATTTACACAAATATAACATTTATCTTCCAAAAATACGTATGAATGTATATTTGTACATATATATTGTTAAAAAAAATAGAATAACTACTGTATTGAATTCAAAAATTTAGTACGCATGTGCTGGCCATTACAGCTGATGACGTAAAAATCGATAAAACTTTATTGACGGTACTGCCAACCAAAAATAAAACTTCTTTAAAATTCAGTTATAGTTTGGTTTTTATTTACAAAAACACACTCAAATGCACAAATCTCGCTTATTATTATTTATTGTCGTTAATAAAATGTATTTTTTTTTTATATTTTTCTTACTAAGTACGAGTACTATTATGTATTTGTTTTCTATTTTATTTACTTTTTCTTTCTTTGGGGATAAATAATAATACTTTGTTGTAACGGTGTTACCATTTATTAAATTGACTCGGGCAATAAATAGGAACAAATTATTTACTAAAATTTCTTATATTTAAAGTTAATATCATCGTTTAAAATTTCATTTAAAAAAAATCTATTTTCTACATTTTTAATTTCGTATTAATTGTCTTGGTTAATTCATACATTCCAAAATTTTAACATTTTTTACACTTATAAAGGCCTGAGGTTTAGATTAACATGCATTCTAAATTTGAAAATTTTGTTTTCGAAACTGTCTTAAATTTATATTAAGTTTATGCATTTTGCAATAAAAACAAAATCTGACAGACTCTAAGAGTTCTAAAATTTTTTTTAAGATTTTTGTCAGCTATTTAGAGCTGACCGGCCAAAGCACAAGATCTGCAACAAAATCTGGCATAATATTTATTCTTGCAATAACGTCCCATTACGATCAATTTACAGTTGGCAAAGTGTTCGTTATCTATACACTCGGGATTTAATGGGATTGTGGCTAAATTGAAAAACAAATTATATGAATCAATTTTTACAAATGCATTTCTTTTTAAGTATTCGGTACTCACATTCAACATGGACGCCCTCTTCACTGATGCTGTAACTTACAGCATTAGCAGCCTTACAACCATATCTGCCAGAATCAGCTAAACTTATATTGTTGAGGATTAAACGATAAGGTTCACCTTTAAAGAAAACAAAAAGTAGTTTATTTTACAAACAAAACAATAAATTGTACAGGTCAACACAGTTTTTAAGGTCCATATTTTTGTAGCGAATTTAAATTCATTTGGTACTGAGCATTAAGTAATACATATGTGCTACTGCAGAACTGCCCGAGAACTAGTACTTGGATTAAATTAAAAAAAAAACATAAAAGTATAGGAAAAGGGCATAACATTTAAATAAATTATCAATAAGAGATGTTCTAAAAGTTTTATCAAAAAAAAATAATTTTTTTCAAAAAAATTTGATTTAAAATTTTAAACTTATTTTTAATTGTGTTGACTTGGTATGCTACCAATAATATAGGATAATATTTATCGTAATCATACTGGAATTTTAAATTAACTCACAATTTACTGGTAGCACATATCTTTCAGATTTGTAAAAAAAAATTTTTTAATTTTTTAACCTCACAAGAATTTTAAAAATGTTGTTAAAAAGTCGTTTCGTTTTGGATTTTTAATTTTATTTTAGTGTAAACTTCAACAGTAGGATCTCATCTAAAGATGCAAATCAAAATAAAGCGTCGGAAAAACGCGGCAGTTGGAAAATCTAATTTTGAAAAATCTTTGTTTTTTTCTTAACTCATGGAAATGACGAACGAATTGTGAACGCTGATTTGGAAGGACAAAACGCGACTGCCGTCATTTTTTAATGTAGTTGATGAAATTCCTTCACGATGTGGACGAAGCTCACAGTGATCTTATATATTCAAATTATTGTATATCACAAAAGTTTTGAGATTTTTAAGTTTATTTGCAAAAAGGGTTTTACAGGGAAATGAAAAACATTCATAAATACATATATCAATTGATAGAAAATATTCACATTTGTAGAAGAAAAAGATCACTTGATAGCATTTTCGCATTTTTTTTTAATTTTTGTAAAATATTTGCTTAAAATTTAAACAAATTTAAGGGAATGGAGGAATAAAGACAGCCAGGGGAATGTCATTTGAATACTTGGGGAAGCAATTTTTTTATGAACAACACAATTTTTAGAAAAGATATTTTGACGATTACAAAGATCTCTTAAGACTTCATTTAAAAGTAATTAAACAATTGGGATGAATTTTAGTTTGGGATGTTTTTTTTTAATTTGTCTTATTTAAATAACCAGAGACTTAAAATTGTCCGGTAATCTCCGGAATCACCTATAAGAAATGCTTATAAGCATTGTCGCTCAGTACCAAGTGAATGTAAATTGAATATGAAACCTTAGACCTAGAAACAAAATTTTTGTTGACCTGTGTTGCTTATGAGAATGCTCTATTATGGTTATATACAAACATTTTCCTCTTAAAAACATTTCTTAGTTCCTCTAATCACTTTTTTTACTGTTTTGAAATAGTAATTGCTAATTTTAAGGTAATCGTATCGTATCCTTACTTGGAATCGAAGTAAATTTGAACAGGTACCAAAGCATGTAATAACTAATGTCTATAATAAACTTTATTAGGCAGACTTTTTGTCTCTCCACTATGGCTATAGAAGCGGGGCTTTTAATTAAAAATAATGTGGGGTAATAGATGGCTCTAATCTATCAATAATCTAGTTTAAAGGGTCAATTAGACCCATATAGCTTATCAGAGTTTATTTCCAAAAATTCCGTTTTATTGCTTTTCTTGTTTAAATTAATTAATTCATATATCATGTCTAAATAATGTATAAAATTACCAGTTTTAGGAAAAAAGAGTAAAATTTGCATGATTTTCTTAATCAAGAATCTATGGTTTTCTATTTGGCTTTAGATTTCAAAAAAGTAATAAAAAGCGTAAAAAAGCCTTTCTGACCCTCTTAGTGACTTTTATACTTTTTCCAGACCTGTAGAACGCAATTTTAATTTCGTTTCTATCTTTATTAAAACAGTATTAATTAAAACATAGTTTCTACACTATTTTTTGTTTTTTAAGGTCTAATATTTTTAAAATAATAACCAAAAACATATTTTTCTTCGACACTCGTCGAAAACAATTTGAAATTGTGTCTATATTATTGGTTTAAAATCAGAAAATGGAACTGAGCAGTATATAGGTTCTAACCTATTTTGCCCCTTAAGATCAAAAATTTCCAAGAACTGCAAGATATGATATCGTATTTGCGCAAAATACGATATTTTTTAATTTCGTTTCTATCGTATATAGTTTAGAAAATATCAACCCTCTGTTTTTTCCTATTTAGTCTAAGACGGTATTAGAGTCCGAATTCCCTGAAAATTAGTCTTAGTGGATACGGAAAGGTATATATGTAGCTCTACTCGTCAGTCAGTCATTTAAGCTGTTATTTTATACATATGAATATGTATGGAAATTTTCTTACATCTAGACTTTGATGCGCGCCCAGAAAACATTTTCCTATTTGCATAAAATTTTAAGTGCTGAGCATTTAGACTCAGTTATACAATATTCCATACAAATACATATGTACACATTAAAGAAAACTTTGAAAGAAAAAAATATACTTTAAAGTACAAAAACGCGTACTGATTTGGAACCAGAAATCAATAGTCACTCTATATATATGCATCATCCTGAGGAGATAGAGTAAAATTCGAGGTAGTTATAACCACTTAGCCCAATGTGCTTATTCCGGGAGACCGGTGACATTTATATTTAGTATTTATATTAGTTGGAGGCTTAAAGTTAAGCACTAATGAAAAATTTAAAAAGATAAGGTAGTATTCGAGCCAGTTATAGGCAAAAGTGCTAATTCTGGGTGGCCATATATACAGGGGGTAAGCCAAAAAATTACCCAATTATCAACGCAATCAATAGGATTCGTCCTTATGCCAAAAAAATAATCTGTAAAAAAATTTCATCAAAATATCTTTAAAACATACGAACGGACATCTAAAAAGTGATTCCGAGTCAATCGATATAATTTAAGGTGGGTCTTAGACTATTACTTTTGGAAGTTACAAACATCTGAACAAACGTAAAATTACTCTACCACGAATGTGGTGCGGGTATATTAGGAAAAGATAGAAAAATCTTAACTTAAAACCAACATGTGATGATTTAATTTATTATTTTATTTTTATTACTGAAGAAGGTTAACATACCAACAGATATCTGAATTCGCTCGCTAGGTACCAAAGGTATACCATCCTTAATCCACGTAACGTTAGGTTTAGGAAAGCCTTGTACAGAACATCCCAAGGCAATTGTGGAACCAGGCGCATAATTGTTATTGGGGTCCATTCCAATAACAGCATTAACGGGAACTGTTAAAATATGATAAAAAAAAGTGTTTTTCTGGTTATTTTCCCTTAAACTTCATAAGTTTGCCAATACATACTGTCACCCAGACATGCTAATTAGCATGCAATCCCGCGTGCAAACTGTTAGTGTATGTATGTATGTATGTATGTATGTATGTATGTATGTATGTATGTATGTATGTATGTATGTATGTATGTATGTATGTATGTATGTATGTATGTATGTATGTATGTATGTATGTATGTATGTATGTATGTATGTATGTATGTATGTATGTATGTATGTATGTATGTATGTATGTATGTATATGAAAAATCTACTGCAATTGTATACTTACGTGTTGGTATAAAAGGTGGAGGAATTGCTGGTGGTCTTCTAGGGCGATATGGGAATAAAGGCCGTGGAGTTACTGGTGCCTTTGGAGGTTCTACAATATACTGAAGATATTGTGCATCATCATTGGTTACTGCTCGAGCTGGTCCAAAGGCAACCAAAGTAACCTTAATTGAGGCTGGTCGTCTGCTCAAACGATTCCAAGCTTCACAAGTGTAGGGACCCAAATCAGAAAGTTGAACCGATCGGAATGCCAGTGAATAGTCCCGAGCTAACTCAAAACGTTGACTTACCAATGGTAAACGATTGCGATTACGCCACCAGTTCACCATAGGTGCCGGATGACCACCAGCAGGACAACGAACTACAGCAGGTCTATTCAAGGTTACAACTTGTGTAACATTCTTATCACCATATACATAAGCAGGCAAATTAACAGGCTCTGAATCATTTAGTTTAAGTTAAACATCAATCAAGCACATGCACAAAATCAACATTTGTTTAAAATATTATTTACCAACACCAAAGATAGAAGAAGAGTTTAATATAAATACACAAACCTGTAACCTGCAATTCGATCTCTCTCCGGACAGGTTCACCGAGTCCATTACTGGCCACACAAACATAAGATCCACTATCGGTCTGCCTAACTTGAACAATAGTCAGGTCACCACTTGAAGTTAATACATAACGGCCCTGGTTAGTGTCAACCTAAAATTGAAATATTTGATAAAAACTTAATTAATGTTTGCGTTCTTCGTAATTAGTTTTCTTGTTGCTGGAAAAATTAACCGCTTTTTTGCATGAAATATTTTCTTAAAATTAAAGAAAGTGCAGCCCTCTATGTGGTGTATGTATTCAGCTTTGTCTTTTAGACTCCATTCTATAACCTTCAGAAATATTTTTTTTTAAATGCGGACCGTAAGAAAGTTATATCATATCCAATCAACGAAAAGGACATTTTGTGAGTAATCAAGATACATATAAGGGGATGTGCAAAACATTGCAAACATGTAAGATGGGTTTTTTAGAAAAAAATTTTCGCTTTTTCTTTCATAGCACGTTATGATATCTGAAAAGTACGTCAAAACTATTTTTATATATTTTGTTCCATATGCGCCCTTTTCTTAAATGCGAAAAAATTATTAAAAGCTATGTACAAATAGACCAACACAATTTCTAAGGTCAATCTTGTCTGGGTCAATTTGTAAACACTTGATTGTGAACATTAATGACTATACCCTTTACATAGTAATGAGAGTATATATCAGTTTGTCATTCCGTTTGAACTTTCTACAATATTTTCTTGCAACCCCATAAAGTATAAATATTCTAAACTTCTTATTGATAGTGAAGTCAATATATCTATGTCCATCTGTTGAATACCAGTTTATAGAGTCAAGCAAACCACTACGGATCAGGTATTGATTTTAAATATTAATGAGGATGTCTTTATTAAAAATCAGCAAGATCGGTTACCTACTGACAGCGATTTGGGCAAAACACAACGATTTCCCAGTTTCTATGCATATAACCCTATATATCTTAGTAAATACAGCCAGTGTTGCCACAAATTATGGCACGAATTCCTTTAAGGCGGGGAACTACATATATTAGAAAAAATTTTTGTTTAGAGCAATTGCATTAATTTTATGAAGTTTTTCAAGCGTAATTATAAAACTTCAATTTGTCTGTTCATAAAAAATTAATTATTAAATAAACATTTTATTTTCAAAAGATTGATTAATAGACATAGTTGCTCAGTGCAAATGCATGAAAATTGACTTTGAAACCTTAGACCTTATAAAAAAAATTCATTTTGTTGACCTGTGGATATATTTTAGAGTTTCGTGAATTTACAATATGTTGTATCTTATACATGTTTTAGTAAAAAAGAGGTTCATTTTGAGGCTAAGCGACTTTTAAGTGTCGCCCCAAACATATATTATGTACATTTTCATTAGATGGTGAAAACAGCAGCCCACGCTGAAGTAACTAGCTCTCACAAAAAGGAGATATCGGATTATATTTTAGCAGTTGCATACGTTAACCTAATTAAGGCAAGCATATCTGTGTTTGGAACTATGAAAAATTTTATCTGATCGTGAGCATGCTGTAGCTGTTGTCTACATGAAATTTCATTAAGCTGCCTTTGTCGTTATGTCAGAAGCAAATACTTGTTTAATTTTACTCCTATACTCACAACTAAGTTTAAGATTTATTAAGGGCTTATAAAACAGATTTTGTATGAGAATTTGGGCTTACTAAATTTTTAAAAATGTATAAATTGCTTTTGAATTTACCTGTTTGGCAATATTTTTTGCGCCGTATTTACGAAATAAGATTCGAACTCGGGAAAAGTAAAAGCGAAATTAACTGCACTTAAGCGTAGAAGGTAAAAGCTTTTAAAGAAGTAAATCATATGTGTTATTTAAGAAGACAATGAATGCTTCATGAATCCTGTTGTTAAAGTGTTCGTTGGTAATCGGGTTGTAAACACGTAAAACCCGGGCACCAGGGAACCATTTCAACATGTTTAATATAAATTAAGTAATTATAAAAACAAAATATCTTTATATAGCTTGCTCAATATTGAAAGGCTGCATGTGCAAGCTTCAAAGTGTTATAAAAACTAATTTTATACATTTGTTTTTTGCTGATATCTGGCCCATCTTTGAGATTCAACTATGAAACACTGTTGCTAAGGGATGTTCTTCTCTGAACCAAGGTTAAAGGTCACAAATTTTTACAAATAATTTGAAAAAAAAAATTTATTAACTAAAAATTGGAAAAATTTGTTACATACAGTCTTGAAATATTGAGCAAGCAATATGTATTTATGTACCAAGAAAAAGATTTGTTTCTCTTTTAAATAAATAAAAATCTTGGTTAAAATAAATATAACAGTTAAAACAAATTGATAAATATAACAATACATTTTTTTCCTGTATTAATATGTATATGTATTCCAATTAATAGTTGTGTTCAATAACTTTCCAGTAATTACTAGCAACGAGAGAGTAAAAAGAAATATTTTCAAAATTGCTCTCAAAAATATTTAAAAGTAAATGAACACTTTTACAGTCAAAACTTGCAGGGAAATGTATTTTGTTATTGTAAACTTTTAAAAATTTAAAACTTAAATTTTTTTTTCAAAGCATAATGACAGAAAGACTGTTTGAATAATTTCTGATAGTAAATTTTTTACTAGCAGAAATTATAAGAAACATTTTTGTTTCTAAACATATTACGCTCATTTTTGTCTCTCTAGCTGCTAATTTTTTGTGTACGTGAACACTTACTAGTAATAATTATCGAAAATAAGTGATAATTTTCTGTAAATGAACACACCTATTATCAAATCAAACAACTTGTTATAAAACTTAAAAAAAAGAAAGTTTTTGATGTTTAAGTCTTATCATTAATAAGTATTCTTTATTTGTTTTAATTAGTATGCCAATATTTCTCTACTCTCTTCTGTAGCTTCGTCAGGGCAAATATTTTTATTTATTATAAAAAAATTACGGGTTTTTTTCAACAAACAATCAAAAATTAATGAATCATTGTGTAACACATACGAACTTAAGATGAAAACTAAGATAATGAAAATGAAGTTTTTGCACAGTTATTAAAGCCGAAAAAATTAACAAGAGAAGAAGGATAAACTTACCACTATATTATTACGAGACCAGGTTACATTGGGAGCAGGATTTCCAGTAGCAAAGCATCGAAGTACCGCAATTCCGCCCATTGGGGTTTGAACATCTAATTCTGGCTTTTGCTTTGGCACCAATGAGACTCGAACTTCACCTGGATAAATGACAACGGGGGCAGCCGTTGTTGGAGCAGAGGTTCGAACGAAAGGTTGTGTAGGACGAACACAAACCAGACCGCATCCATTGCTACAACACTTATTATCATCTCTACAATCAGCATCTGTGTAACATTCTCGACCACACACTCCATCAGTAGCAGTTAGTTGTGGGCAAATTCCAGGCTTATTTACCAACCGACAGACAGGAACAAATTTTCCAGGAACTTCCATCGATACTTCGATTGCGCACTGTTCTTCTTCACTGCATTGATGATCGGCGCAAGGATTGTTACATTCGCAACGTTGGCATTCTTCGTCAATAGGTTCACGACGAATTCCATAAGGACACGACATTGTGCTGCACTCATGTTCATATGATCCGCAACGATCTTGTGAAACTTCATTTGTAATATCTGGTTCTGCAGAAGAAACATTTTGTATTCATTACAACTCACATCGAATCTAAAATACTTTTTACAGTCTTAACAAACTACAAATACTACAAATGCAGGATAAAAATTTATGTGTGAATTTGTATTTTTGATGTGATCTAGCACTACACCATATAACCAAATGTTTAAAGGTTACCAATTTCCGTGCGTCTTATAGACTACTAAACATAATAGACGTGCAATTAATCAATCTTAAGCTTAAATATGTCATAATAAATAGAAACTTTTAAATAATATGTGCAAAAGCAGTTGGAATAATACGCTGATATTTTTATAAATGTATTATGCTCTTATTATAGTGCTTGAAAATATGTTGTGCTTTAAAATTATATTTAAATATTTATATCTTAATTGAGCCCATACAGGCAAGCTGGGCTTACTTGAACAATAATTGTAACAAGACTCATAAGAGCGGAAATTGTTCTGATTGCCCGAACAACCCGAATAAATAAATGAAATGCAGTTACCGCGAGCGTCATCATAATACCAACGTCGTTCTGTCACAGATGGACCAGTACAACGGCCCACATCCACCTGTTGTTTGCAGATATCTGAACTCATAAGACGGTTATAAAATTTTAATTTGTAAGCGTTTGATAAAAAGTTTTATTTGTTTTAACTACATATCAGTACCTTTATTATGCGAGAAGGTTGGCTCTTGGCCAATTATACACAGTGACTCGCATTCACCGAGAGTTTCAAATCTATTGCCAGTACCTTGACAACCACCATATGTGAATGGCTCACAGGTATGTGTATGTTTATCGTAGTAGTAGCGTGTTTGCCACTGACGACAGGGTCCACTTGAAACTTCCTCATTACAGACGTCTACGTTAAACTCAATAATATAACTTACCGTGTACGAAAAAAAAAATGGCCAACTAACAACAACAAGTAATTTTACTTACCAACTCCTTTGAATTCACCACACTGGCGTTCACACTGTTCCCTAGATTGGAACCGGTTTCCATTTCCTCCACAACCGGTGTAAGTAAACGCCACACAAATCATATTTTCAGTGTCGTAATACCACGCTGTTGTACTGTTATCGCATTCGCCCGCATCCATAGGTTGATCACAAACAGAAAATGTCTTAAATTTTTATTAGTAGAAACAATCGATCGCTTTCTAATTCTATGTATGTAAATACAAAAAAATGTTAAGTTGTCTACTTACTGGTGCTGGTGGTCCACCAATGCCACAACGTGACATACATTCGTGTTCAGTAACAAAATTGTTTCTGTTTCCTCGACAACCAGTAAACTCGAATTCACTACAACTTTGTGTTTGTTGGTTAAAGTGCCATCTAATCATACTATCATTACAGCTTCCTCGCAGTGGCGGTAAAACACATGTCTCCTGGGCCGGGAAGCATTCATTTTCGCATTCATCCTCTGATTCGTAGTTATTAGCATTACCATCACAACCTGTGTACACAAATTGATCACAAACACCATCCGAACTGTCATAATGCCAGCGGACCTCATACTCTAAACAGTTACCAGCTGCAACTGGTAAGAAACATTTACGAGTTTCTTCAGCATCTACATCGGGTTCATATCTTTTATGAGAATCGGGTTCTACACCACATCGGCTATTGCATTCTTGTTCGGTAGCAAAACGATTTCCATTGCCTCCACAACCACCATAATAAAACTGGGAACAAACAGACTTTTCAGAATCAAAATACCACATATCGACGTAGTTATCACAGTCGCCTGTATCGTGAGGCAATGAGCACATATTTTCTTCTGATGGCTGCTCAGGATAGGTAGGAACAGGATCCGGAATAGATGATTCATAGACACATTGTCGTGTACAATCTCCCTGACTACTAAATCGATTGCCATTACCTCCACATCCACCATAATGAAATTGACGACAAACAGAATGCTCCTTGTCATAGTACCACATCACTGCGTAATTGCCACATTCTCCTTGATCTGGTTCCTTATTACACACATTGATTTCGGAGGCTTGTTCTTGTTCGGGCTCGGGTTCAACCTTTTGTTCACATCTCTGCGTACATTCTTCTTCGGCAATAAATTTGTTTTCGTTGCCACCGCAACCACCATAGTAGAATTGGCGGCAGCGTTGATCTTTAGTATCATAATACCACATCGATTGATAATTGACACATTCCCCTACTTCGGCTGGAATCTCACATATATCTTTGGCTGAATAATGCGTGCAAATAGAATCAAAATAAAAAAACGGTTTAAACAAATTACATCTGATTGTGAGAACGTAAGTAAATGAATGGCTTATGAGTTGCATGTGCAGACATCGACTTTCAAAGTACAATATTGAACGCGATAAGTATATGTTATATCGCGTATCGTATTTATGTATGTATGTATGTATGTATATATGTATGTATGTATGTATGTATGTATGTATGTATGTATGTATGTATGTATGTATGTATGTATGTATGTATGTATGTATGTATATATGTATGTATATGTATGTATGTATGTATCAGGGCTATAACTAATTTTTTGGCATAATAGTCTCTCAAGGTAGAAAATGTTTTTTTTATTTAAAATCTTGAATTATTTTTTTATGATTTTATTCTTCTGTTGACAACAAATTTTAAACAGTTAATAGCCCAAGTATTCTCATAAGTACATACATATGTGAGTATGTATGTGGGTGTTAATATGTACACAGAAGCACCTAAAGGGCAAATTTTTTAACCTTACCAACTTGTTTGGGGCAGTGGTCCTCGCATGATTCTATAGATGGGAAGTTATTTTTATTTCCTCCACAACCAGTGTAATAGAAGGGCATACATTTCTTGTCTGATTCGGAGTAGTGCCAACGTGCGTGTTTTTCACTGCAATCACCGATTTTCTTAGGAAGTAAGCAATAATCTGAGAGTCAAATTGAAAGCAAGCGCAAGGAACAAGTACATGCATTTTAAGGGGTTGAAAAGTGAACATAACATAAAATCAAACACAAAATTAAGCAAGGTGCATGCGGCAGACGAAAATAAACAATAGAAAAAGTTGAAATACAGCATTCCATCACCACAAAAAATATTTTATAAATAGAAAATAAATATGTATATCATTATTATATGTAAAAGGCATAAGCTTAAGCTTAGTGTTAACTTTATATATCTAAATGTAAATTGTCAAACCTTTGTGTACTCCTGGCTGACGACAGTGATAGTTGCACGCATGCTCTGTTGGATAGTTATTCTTGTTACCTTTACAACCACCATAAGTAAACGGTCGACATACATCGGTGCTATTATCATAGAACCATCTTTCAAAGTTACCCTCACATGGTCCCTGATCCATTGGTTGTTCGCAAGGAGCTGTGATCAGGTGGGCCTGTTTATTATGTTCATTTTCTTAACGTTTTAATACTTACGAATACTCTCACTAACTGTACACAACGATTGACAGTCTTCCAGACTGTCGAAACGATTGTTTGTGCCGTAACAACCACCATACTTAAATTCTTCACAGCGTCCACGTTCGGCATCAAAGTACCATTTTGTAATATAACCCGTACAAGGGCCTTGACTTTTCGGTAGAAGGCACGCATCTTTGCCTTTAAAGTCTTGACAGGTTTCCTTACATTCACCCTCTGAGTCAAATCTATTCCCATTACCTTCACAGCCACCATACCAAAATTTAGCACATGCGCCATAAGATGTATCGAAGAAGAACTTAATGGTAAAGTTTCCGCAAGAACCAGTTTCTTTAGGTAATTTGCAAGCCAACTGTTGTGGTTCTTTAACATTTTCGCAGCCTTCAAATTTGTCACCCTGAGCGGAGGTAACACCATCTGGGCAACAACCATATTTACTTTCCAAACATGTACAGCCCTCATTATAAGGTCCCTTTGCGGGTGTTTTTTCATCTGGACAGCATTTAAATTCTGTTTGGGAACAATGACAACCATAGTGATGAGGACCTTGTGCAACAGTAATACCATCAGGACAGCAGCCAAACTGCAACGTATGGCAGGCACAGCCTTCAAATTTCGGTCCGTGAGCTGGAGTGAGTTTATCCGGGCAGCAACCAAAATCTGACGATTCACAACCACATCCTTCGCCATTAGGACCACGTGCAGCAGTTTTTTTATCTTTGCAACAGCCGTATGGGGCATATTTACAATCACAGTCCTCAAAATTAGGGCCACGTGCACTATTAATGTTATCTGGGCAGCAACCAAAGGGTGAGCTTAGACAACAACCTTCACCCAGAGGGCCATGTGCTGGAGTTTCGTTGTCGGGGCAACAACCATATGGTTCAAATGTGCACTTCGAGCACCCTTCATTATCAGGACCTGATGCTGATGTACGCCCATCATTACAGCAACCGAAAAGAGAATTTCTACAATCACGAGGATCAACAACGTGTTCACAGCCAGCAAAGTTTTCGCCAGTTGCGGCTGTTTTCCCATCAGGACAACAACCAAACTCGTTGAAGGAACATGATTGTACCGTAGACCCAGGTTCTTTTGAGACGTCGGGTGCCTTAGTACTCTCTGCTGTTTTTTCTTCTGGCATTTCTGTAGTTGTGGTTGGTGGTAATGTAGTTGGTTCTGGACACCCTTCGTTATCCTCTCCTTCGGCTGGCGTAAACTTATCCGAACAGCAGCCAAATAATGTTTCAGCACATTGTGATTTAGGACAACCCTTAAAGTTTTTACCAGCTGCAGGAGATAAACCATCATGGCAACAACCAAATTCTGTTTCAGCGCAGGTCTTTGCAATGGGGCAACCTTTATCGAAGGGACCTTTTGCAGTGTGCTTTCCATCAGGGCAGCAGCCGTGCTCTGTCTTTTGACAGTCTTCGCGTTTTCTTGCTTTACACTTTTTGGATTTACTTTCTTTTGTAATGACTGCCTCCAGAGTGTTTGGAGTACTTTTTTCAAAATCTTCTTCGGTTGCCCATATATCAACTGTAGTGAGTTCTTCTGTTGAAAGTGAATAACTGTCAGAAGTGGAATCAGAAATCTTCGAGGAAGTTGTCGACTCAATTGTGCTGAAACCATCATCTGAAGATGTTGTTTCGCTTGATTCATCAGAGCTTTTACTAACATTCTCAGTTGTAACATCATCTGTGATGCCTGATGTTTCTGTTTGTGTGGACCCACTTAAAATGTCAAAAGAAGTGGTATCAGATTCATCAGACGTGCCAGTAAATGATTCAGTTGATAGCGAGCTTTCTGTAAATGATTCCGTGGTTTCAAGTGTTGGTTCTGATGACACAAGAGTATCCGTAGATAAAAAGCTACCGGAAGATGAAGATTCAGTGGATAATGAGATATCAGTGGATATATCATCGTCAGTAGAATATGTCTCATCGGTCTGTGAAGGCGACATAGTAGATTCAGAAGAGTAAGAGGAATCTGTTATTTCCGTGAATGCCGATTCAGTTGAAATAGATATACTTGTCGATGTTAAATCATCTGTAGATGATGTTATGTCAGTATTTGTAGTTTGAACTATTGATTCTGTAACGGAAGATCCTGCCGTCGAATCTGTTGAGTCCGTAGATCCATATGATTCGGAAGTAGAATCCGTAGTTGTTGAAACTTCAGTAGAATCTGTAAATTCTGTTGACGATGAAGATTCAAGAGAAGTATCTGTGGATGAAGTCGAATCTGTTGATATATCTGAAACGGTAGTTTCAAATGCACCTGTAGAAATTGAAGCTAAATTATCTGTAGAACTTGAATATTCAAGATCAGTTGTAGGTAGTTTTTCTGTAGTCTCAGAAATATCAGTTGAACTAGATGACTCGCTTGATTGTTTTGTTGACTGAGAAATATCTGTTGTTTCGGAACTAACTGTAACAGAAGATTCACTTGATTCTGAAAATCCAGTTAAACCAGTTGTTGCAAGCGATAACTCTGTGGCTTCTGAACTTTCACTACTAACCAATGTGGAGCTCACATTAGTTGAACTATCTGTGGTATCAGTTCCGTCAGACTCATCAGTAGAACTTGAAATATCGGTAGACGTTAAGCCAACATCAGAAGTTGATGAAGATTCAGTTGATAATGTGTTTGACTCTGTGAAGCTAGTAAATTGAGATTGTTCAGAAGTTTCTGATGTTGCTTCTGTACCATCACCGCTGCCTTCCGTAGCAACACTAGATATATCAGTGCTCTCAGAGTTATCACCAGAACCGTCGGCAGTAGTAAGTGATATATCGGTAGATGTTTCTTTGTCAGTAGTATCAACCGGAGGTGTACTGTCACTCAACATAAGTTCGTCGGTCATTAGGGATAACATTGTTGATTCTTCATCCAAATCAATACCATCAGTGATCTTCTTTAGATCTTCACTCATTTTATCCGTTACATACTTAATATCATCTTCATCATCTTCTTCATCGCAGTCTTCATTTTCATACTCTTCATCGGTCACTGGTTTATCTGTGCTCTCTACTGGCATGACTTCATCTTCAGTGCAGGCTTGAGTATTACATTTTTCAGATAACGATTCGATCTTCGATTCATCACAGTTATTAGACTTTGTTCCATTCGCTAAGCACAATACTTCACGCTGTCGTTCACCTCCACCGCAAGGTTTGGTGCATGACTCCCAAGGCCCCGTAAACCACTGACCCGGACACTCTGCATCTTCACCATCGCATTCTTGCTCAGGTTCAGGTTTTGTGGCAGCATCACATTGCGAGTCATCAGTCACTTTTGCTATGGTTTTGCCATCAAATTCTCCACACATCACAACCCGCGATTTAATGCCCTTTCCACAAGGCGATGAACACTTGCTCCATTCGGATGTAAACCATTGGGTTTTGCATTTCATAGATTCGCAAGGTCTGGATAGCAGTGGTACTTCAGGAGCACAAAATTCATCGTCATATACTTTTCCAGATTTTGATCCGCAAATAGCAGTTCGAGTCTCCGTTTTTTGGCCACAAGATTCACACTATTGAAAATCAAAATGATTAAACTTTAAAAAGGTATGTGCACAAATGAGTGTACTCTTAAACCTACCCCACTCCATGGTGATATTATCCAATCGACACCTTCGCATGGAGTCAACATACAAATCTTTTCGGTTTCTGGCTTTTCTTCAATGCAATCATCATCACTTAAAACCTTTTTTCTTCCGTTTTCTTGGATGTAGCAGGTCACTTTACGCTTTTGTTTGCCTTCACCACATAATTTATCGCACTAAGGATAAAAATTATAAAATAGAATAAGTTAAGTAGATATCAACTTAAGATTGTGTTACCGGTGTCCAGGGACCTAAGTGATATTTTGGACAGTTTTTGACATCACGATTGCATTCATTTTGGGTTGCAGGCTTGTTTCCGACTTTTTGCAAACAAACTGAATCGTCTTCAATCGTATGTTCACCAGTCGGAGAAACTCGCTCACAAGTTACAGTGCGATTTTGTATACCATCTGATCCGCAGCCTTTAGAACATTTACCCCATTCACTGTTGACCCAGTGAGGTACACATGGTTCTGTGCCACATTTCTGACTTTCTGCCGGCCTCGTTTCTTCGTCACATAAGCTTTCATCAACCTCCTCTAAATTAAGCCTATTATTACAAGTAACAACACGAGTCTGAGTTCCACCACCACAAGACGCACTACATGGTCCATACTCCATATGTGTCCATGTATAGACATCAGGAGTGTTTGTGCTTACTGATTGCGGAATGCTGTATTCGTATTCAATGCTTACGTTTTTGTCTTGAACTAACATTACAATAAATATTGATTCACTAATGGGCCCACGACAGCTTAACTGGTCTGGAGCTGCAAATCCTGTGGGTTTTCTTTGATAATTCCACCACGAACTAGCAAAAAACATTGGTCTGGGAAAATCTATTCGCCAATTTCCATTTAAATAATAGTGACTACTTAAGTTCCGACAAGCCAAATAGTTGTTCGATGGTGCGATTTCTTGAATACGAATGTTAGTCGCACCACTTGGTATCAGTAGCAAATCGTTGTAGCCCGCAGCAAGATTATTTGTAGTTAACCTATCAGAAACGGTACGACATGTAGTTCCGTCTCCCCCACACTTTCGGCAATTATCTTCCTTCGCATCTGAACCCAACATCATATCACAACCTACAGGCTGACATTGGCCATCGACACATACATCTAGATCTTTATCATTGCATCGGGTTCCATCGATTACTTTAGCCTTGTGTCTGTAGTAGAAACGCTCCCCCTTTGGCATGCAATTTAACTCACATGGATTAGGAGCATTTGTATAGGGAACCCACTCGTAAAAGATCCCATCAAAAACCTGATGATTAAAACGTGAACACTGTTGAGATCTAAAATCTGGTTCCTCTTCTGGACAGTCTTGCGTGTTGCAAGAAAAATATTTGCGATCGCCTCCCGCACAAAGAGGGTTACCATTTGGTCTTAAAGTAAAAAACAAATTAAATAGAACTGAAATTATAAAAGTTAGTGGAAGTGTGCGAGGAAAAAGCAAAAAAAAAAGAAACAAGAAAGATATAATCGGTCAAGCCCACCCATATAATAACCTACATCATAATTTATTTTTTAACCTAAACCACTAAATGCACAAAATATACACACGTTAAGGTGGGACTTCCCGCATATCGGGTAAATTTGTACTTCGGGACTTAGGTGGGGACACATATAATAGGAAGTTAACCTTTATAAGGTCTTTGGGTCAATTTTGACTCATTTTAGGAACAAATATTATTTTTTTCTGAAGATTACTGCATTAATTTTTTGATATTTTATGACTTTTATTTATTTACAAATCTAAACAGCTATTAGAGGTTTTTAAAGGAATATTTTTGCAAAAAAAAATATTTATTTAATTTTTTACACTTAAGGTCTTCGGGTCAAATTTGACCTAGAGTAAAAAGCTTGAGTTTCTGCATTGCTAAACAGGACATTGTGTGACATAATTAAGCTGTAGTACCAATTAATTTTAATTTTCTTATATATTGAGCTTTGGCACCACTAAATTATAATGTATCTGTTTCGTGTGCTCTCATTACACTAGTAGTAAAAAAACGGGGGATCACCGAAATATTTTTTTTACTTTTGCTATACGAAACTAACGTGTTGTTGTTGTTTGATTACGCTGCAATAGTTATCGTTCAACAAATAAACACGGGACAAATAAAATAAAACATTTCAAAATTTGAAATTGTGGTCTCTGTTATTTCTTGTATACAAATGAATGGCTAAAAATGCTTCGTCAGACAAGGAAGAAATTTGTGAAGAAAGTAAAGATCAACTGAAATATCCCGAGCTATCTGAGAGTTCTAGTGAAAATGAAAGTGAGATTGTGCCTTTTCAGGCGATGGTATTTAAATATGGTAAAATAAAATATTTCAAGGAACTTTTTTTAAAAAGATATGGAAGAGTCCGAAAGTCCGAACAAAAAACATTGTCAGCATGTTACTGGGCTTCACCCGATATTCTTGTTCAAGAATAACAAAGGAAACGATTTCCAGTTTTCAGTTATTTTTCCCACCTCCCGTAATAAACATAATTTTAAAATATACCAATAATGAAGGTAAACTTGTTTATGGTAATGATCGGGCTGATGTTGATGGCACAGAATTTTTTGCATTTATTGAAACACTTTTGTTACCTGAAGTGTACAGGTCAAATAATGAAATTTCGGAAAGTTTGTGGGATTCTAAGAAAGGTAGATGGATCTTTAGGGCAATCATGACATTGAAAAAATTTAAAAGTTTTTCAAGAGTAAAAAGATTTGACTTCAGGGATACTGGCAGTGAATGAAGAATTTTAAATAAGTTTGCACCAATTCGTGAATTGTGGAATCAACGGATTGACATATCAACAAACCTTTACAATCCATCTCAAAGTGTTACTATTGATGAGCAGCTAGTCGTATTTAGAGGAAGATGTCCACTACGTTAATACATACCATCAAAACCAGCTAAATATGGTACAAAATTTTGTGTACTTTGCGATCGTGCTACAAGTTATGCCTGAAATTTTCAACCGTATACAGGCAAAAAAAGAAGCTATACCTGAAAAAAACAAGGTATGCGTGTAGTTTTTGATTTGACAGTTCGTCTGAAAGGCCATAATTTGACTGCGGACATTTTTTTATATGATGTCAATTGGGGCAAAAATTACTGGAAAACCAGATAAATTTAGTGGGAACTATATAAATAAATATATATTCAACAAGAAATATTCGAAAATTTGAAGTGCATACTTTTATATATGTATTTAAGGTACTCAAATGTTTGCCAAAAAATTTTATAAAAAATATACCTAACATATACTAAAAATAGCTAGAAATAATATGTAGACTTTAATAACACACATAAGACAAGAAAATTTTTACCTATATATGGAATTTTCTCTTTGGGTCAAATTTGACCCAAAGAACGTTAACGTAAGTAATTTTGAGAACCTTATGAAGGTTAAATGAGCTTTTATTTTGAAGACATTGAATTAATTTCTTACTACTAAGGGCTTTATTAGCACATTAATTACTTTGAATGTAAATTGCTGTTGTATGTCATGTCGAAAATACAAGAGGAAATTTTTTTTCATTTTAAGTTTTTTTTAGATATTTCAGTATTATTAAATATTTGGTATAGTAAAGAGTAGGGCATCCATTTAATAGGGGTTTGATTTTTTTCGAGAAAATAGTTATTAATCAGCCTAGAAACTTTTATTTTGCTCGAATAATCAATACGGGCTGTTCAATAGCACAAATAACTCGAACAACTCAAATTATTCGCGACTCCCACAATTTTAAGATCCTTTACAAAGATATATGTAAGTGCGTCATTACACTACAAATGGAAATCTCTTTATAATTCATGTGCGCCCCGATTTAGCTATGTCCGTCTGTCCCCCTTACTAATGTCCTCCCAAAATATATTAATTTTGGACTATAACTGGCTCGAACACAAATCACAAATCACCTTATGCCACTAAATGTTTAAAAGAATCCTGTAAGGAGCGAAAAAAAAACTTATCATGGGTCCCCTATAATTCCCTCTCCCGGAAACCACATTTAACCTTCAAAATAAAGAATAAATTACGCAACTAATATATCTTTTTTGAAAATACCTCCCGTCGAAGGCGCTTACACGAAAATCAAGTTGACCTCACTCACAAAAGTCACGTTAACTTGTGCATATGGTGGTATCTAATATAAAATATATATGGTGTAGGGTAAAGAATGATCGGGTTCGACCGACTATAACTTATTTGTTTTAATAATTCTTGAAACTCGTTGCATTTGTGTGTATTAACTTAAAGCTTTTTCACATTTATTTAGTTTATTGTATTCCTCCACAAATAATATTTAATTATTTGCCATATATTTACGTAATTTTTCAAATAGAAGATCTAAAATGTCTAAACTGTAATCGAACATTGCTTTGATTGTTTATCAATATATCTTCAAAAATGGGACTGGTGTTGAACAGACGGACATGCTTTAAACGACTCAAAAACAAAGGTTGAGTTTAATGAAAAAAAAATGAGAAAGACGTTTAATTTTCACATTTAAAGTTTTTCTCAACACAGTTTAGCTTTTCGTTGTTTATTTTTTGATTTAATTTTTAATTTTTTTTACTTTAAAAAATTTTAGTTCTGAAAAAGAAAACTTCAAGCTCTTACTCTGTCTTTAAACATTCTCTTGTTTGAAACGAAACACCGCCACCACACGATCTCGAACATTCAGATGGCGAACTCCAATCACTCCATTCATTCGGGTCATCTCCCTCACCACCGGGTATTATCGAACTAGATGAAAGATACATATGTGCGCCATTTTGTCTCTTTAAACGTTCTCCAAACTTTTAAATAAAATTGATTGCGACAATAATTAAAATTTTAAAACTCAATTATGCTTTATGTACTTACAAATCTTGACTGTGACATTCGAACCCATAATAACAAAATAAATAGTATCAATGGCGGTAATCTGTAAGCAAAAAATCGAAACAAAAATCAAATTAAAGTAATAAGTAAAATAAACAAAATGATTATTTTAAAATCAGAGATTAAAAAACATTGACACTTCAACTCTAAAATTAACAACAATAACTATTGTTAACGACAACAAATGAACTGTTATTGTTGTCTTGTTTTAAATAAAAACTTTTGTTTTAAATAAATTAGTTAAAAATTCAAATACTGCAAACTTATGATTTGTCGTTAATAAAAAAAAAAGCATTTAGTGGCACCCCACACACGGATCATTAGAACTTTTTATAAGATCCGGTACACAGAAAGAAAACCCGCTTTCTAAAATAAAGAATATTATTCTTTATTTAATCCAAAACCTTTCTTGAAATTTTCAAGTACGATCCGTACTAACATTTTCTTAAATCAAAATCAAGCCTATTCGAATTGCTTCAACAAATCAAGCAGAAAAAAGCTTATTGTTTTAATATACTTTTTTACATTTGAAAATAAAGTGTCTCGGTGGCCTAGAGGTAACGCGCTTGTACTGCAGTGCAGAAATCCCTGGTTCGAATCTCAGCTTCGGTAAATACAAAAAATTAAATTTTTAAATTAAATTATAAATTTTAAGTATCTAAAAAATAAAATATAAAATTCTTCTTCTTTAATTAATAAAGCTCCCCATAAGTCAAAAAAATGGCATTTATTATCGAAATAATCCCGTTTACGGCTTAAATAAATCTTTTTCACGTTTACATCAAGTACGGTTCCGAGCTTAAATCAATCCTTTTTTGGCTTAATTGTGGCTAAAAGTAAGAAATTCGTACTTGATTTAAGAAAAACCGTACTCACCGTACTTTTGACACCGCTATGGCTTGATTTAAGTAAAGTTTTCTTAGATAATTTTTTGTGTGTAGAAACAGCGTAAATATAAAAAAAAACGATATTATCTACAAAAAAGGGGTTAAGGGAGGAAATAAAGGCAGCATTTTTTCCAGAAAACGGTATAAGAATTTTATATCTTGTACATATGCAAATGTACACTTAAAACTATGTCCCCCTATTTTTACACATGGTTAAAACTTAAGATAATTTAAACAACACTTAAACACTCCAAAGTATTCTGAAAAAAAACGTATTTATTTACTTTTTTAAAAAACTTCCTAACCGAACCTAACATATCCATCCCCCCTTTTGTTCAATATCGCGCTTAATGTTATTATAAGCAATCTTGGAATGCTATACATGGGATCACAGTAGACTTACAGACCTTCATTATGCCAATGATATTTGTTTACTGTCGCAAAATCAGCAAGGCATGCACAAATGGCTAATAGCATTACAGCTAAAGCTACCGAACAGGCACTCGTTTTCCCTGATGGGGAAACAGTTTAAAGATGTTATAACCTTTTGCTACTTGGGCAGCATTTTAGCTACTTCCATTGCTTGTAGCGAAGATATTCAAAACAGACTGACTAAGGATAAGCAAGCGTTTAAAATCGTGAATAAATTTTGGAGGGCTACTAACATTGCCGTATCTTCAAAAAATTAAAGTGTTTATGGTTCAAAGACGTGGAATTTAAAGAAACTTGGTGTAGAGAAACTTCGTTAATAATTTTTTTTTGCCAAGTTCTAACAAAATATTTTAGCCGCAGTTATGGCTTAGAACTAAGTAGCTTCCAATTGACCATGATATGAAAATACGCAAATATATGTAGATGGTTGGGTCATACCCTACGCAAATGATCCTAACGACACCATTGTGAAAGTCCTTGATTACAAATAACAAGTTTTTCGGTCGAAAAGTAAAGAGCATTTCTTCATCTCCAATATAACTTGCTAACGTACTAGTTAGGTAAAGATTTTGCTGGGTAGTGTTGAGCAAGCATATGTTATTCGGTCTTAACTCAGGTTCTAGTTGGTTAACATTTTTAAGCAAACAAGATTCTAAACATAATCTCCAACTTTTTTTTTAATCCAGAAAACTAATTTAAAAAACAAAAAATATGACAAAAAAAGATTTGCTCTAAGCAAAGTTAATTGACAACAATAACAATTTATCTAAAAATATAATATTTTTGATTAAAAATTTAACAATAAGTATCAAATCTAATATTTAAAAATTTTTATAGATGTCAAGCCAAAGCCATTATTTTTCAATATACATAAGTGTTTCCACCATTATTTTAAATGTTTTAAGCGAGTGGATATGGACGTAGTTCCCCAGCTTATTTAAATATATGTCCGTAGAGTTGTTCACATTTGACTAGCGGAGCTTGAAGATCTCTCTAAACTTTGCTGTACCAAGGGACGGCAGTTATCATTTTTAGGATTTTGTTTTGACGACGTTGAATTTTTTACATATTGAAGGCAGAGCCAGTGCTAGTGAATTTAGTCTGCTTTTAGTTTTATTTGTGTAAACTTAGCATCTATATATGATAAGGTCCTTCAATGACGGTCCAGGTGAATGCAAAGGTATTTTTCTTCAAAGCATAAGGGCACCATCTGGTTTATAATCAGAGTTGGGTTTTGGTTTTGTAGTAAGTATCGTGGGTGCATCTTTGCATAATTTATTTTTATTCCTAAAAGCTTTTCCCATTTCTCTATTTGGATAAAATAATGCTATTGTTGGTTTGATACCTCTTGAAAATCTTAATGAGTACAAAAAAAAGGTTGCCACATTAGAAAGTTCCAGCGTGTGTGTTCGATGTTGCATATCAGTTCTAATTGTGGAATAAGCACGTTCACCGGCTTTTTTCCATATCTTTATTAAGGCTACTATGGTAGTCATAGATGTCTTTCGGGGCTATCAACGGTAAGTTTTATGATCAATGGTTGCTAATGTATTTTTATGCTTGAACAAATTTACTCTTGTAGATAAAAAATTGCTAGATATTGTAAGCAAACGATCTAAAGATAGATCCAGCAAAGATTGAGCATCAAAAATTTAATTTAATCCCGACTAGACTGTACCAATACCAAGTAATTTACACATCCAAAACAGCTACATATTTTAACTAATACTCTTTGAACAGTAGTAGTGCTTGCCTGTTGATATGATGAATTCGACTTTTTGGAACAGTCAAATCGAATGGCTTTCTCTTTGATTTTTAAAAAAAAACTTAATATTTTTCTTCGTTCTTACTTGTTTAAATATTTTAATCAAGACATCTGAGTTTTTATTTTTAATTTCGGATACAACCTCAAAGAATTACAGGGGGAAAGAATAAGGGATCGTCCTACAAAAGTCCCACTTTAAGCCAAGTTTAAGTCGAACTATAAACTGCTGGATTAACTTAGAATGAATCCAAATTAGCAGCATCATGTTCCTTATTAAATAATTTTT
The DNA here is from genome assembly GCA_963583895.1 of Melanophora roralis. Lineage (NCBI taxonomy): Eukaryota > Metazoa > Arthropoda > Insecta > Diptera > Rhinophoridae > Melanophora > Melanophora roralis. Next base: position 530,447 of record OY757187.1, read on the forward strand.
GCTGATTTTTATTTTTTTATATTAAAACAGCTTTTTTCAAAAACTTTTGTTATTTTCGATACGCGAAATTCCAAATTTAACTTAACTGTAAATACCTGTTTTCTCTGTCTCTCCCTCTCTATATATTTATGTCTCTCCCTCTCTATATATTTACATAGGTTTCATATCGTCCAAACTTGAGTCAATCTTGTTCTAAGCTTACAATGATTTCATTAATCTTAGAAAACCTATATTTGCCGTACTTTTGATGCCGCTACGGCTTGATTTATCTACAGTTGACTTCTTTTTTGTTTACATGTCTTTAACAGTGGAAATAGTAAATGCATAGAAATAGCAATAACCTTCCTGCTGGAAGCAAGGCGTCAGAGCATAAATATAAAAAACTGCATAATCATAGTAGCAGCTTTCATATTTGAACCAGATTGCTCTTTAGAAGTTTATAGTCGCGTAAACCACCCAGTGACAAAATTAAACTGGCACATTTCCAAATCGCATTAAAACATTTAATATCTTCAATCCGTGAACGGAGCCGATCGGCTTAATTGCCTCCGGCTTTAATTTATCTAATGCAGCCGCCGCCAATTCAACGGCTACTTTCGGCGTAAAAAGAAAGAAAAATATTTCCCGCGACTTAGCATGGGTATTACGTATTTGTACAAATGCTTGTCACGACCCAAAATATGATTTAGCAACTTTTAAGATATTTAAATAAAAATTAGCGCATAAAAGTTTTTGGCCTAGAAGATCAAGCCTATTGTTTATGGTGGTGATCGGTAAATTTTTTGGCATACTCGTTATTTAAATGTCTTCCCGGAATAAGCATCTTAGGCTCAAGTATTTCCTCTATCTTCACAGAATTTTGCATTTGTACGTGTTTCACTTTACGCCAACAACTACTATTTTGAATATACATATACATATAGGACTGGTAAATTTTTTGACATAGTCACCTTACACATCGAGGGTTTATATTCAAAAAGTGCTATCTGAACTTTTGATCAAAATGGTTATGATTGCAAATGTATTCCCTGACTTAACTGTCACATGATATATATAATTTTAAAAAAATATATATTTCTGAAACTATTTTTTTATTTATTTTGTTTGTGCTATCAGTACACGTTGTTTAACAGCACTTTTAAATATAAAGCCACGATATATAGTCCCCGAACAAGCGTTTGAAGTTCAGCTGCTTTGAATATTATTTTATCTACCCTAAGCTTTGTGCATGTTTTGTACGTTACGCCACCAAATATTAAGTAGAATTCTTTTATGAACAATCAAAAATTTGTCATGGTTTTCATATAAAACTTAACTCCTGGAAATTAACACATGCGCAAGTCTTTTTTAAACAGAAATTAGCCAACCAAATTTTCTGAAGATTATTTTGTTATTGACCGTATTTCCTGTAGTGAGTGTTTACTCAACCACCACCGCACACACGAAAGTTACATTAACGTTCATTGTAAAGTCTTAAAAAGAACAGTATTCCCTAAACGTTCTAGTATTTTTTTAATAAAGGCGTATTGATTTGCAAAATATGTTCTTCTGGAATCGACTGAAGTCGGCTACAGGCGGCTTTTAACCGCAGCCGACCCGTTTTGCATCTTGCCACCGCCGACGACTTTTTTCTATTGACTTCGTTTTTTGTCTGCAACATTCCATGACATATTTATAAATAGAACTTGTTCCGAAATCAGTTTAAAACATTAAAATATCCAAAAGAATGAATTTAAAATCCTGCGCGAGAAGAAGACAGTGTCAGTTGAAGATGTTTAACATAGCAATTCTTGGTGGGTTGTTTAGGCTGAAATACTTATGTTTATGTGTCAGTCAGGCGTCATTCTGTCTATTATTATAGCCTTTATAGCTTGTGCAAAAAAACGTACAAATATATGTATGTATGTGCATTTATATACATACATATATTAACATACAATAAATAATGGATACGTAAGTATGTATTTAAGTAAGTACCCTGCTAGAAATGTCCATACTGAATCACTAGAAATTGACTATTGACATTGTCACCAGTACTGCTGACAAGCTACACCCCAGGCAATGCTTTTTGCTATAGAAATTTAGCAATTGAGTGTCATTGAAAATCCACTACTGGCATTGGTACTATTGACAAGCTAGTTCCTTTGGGGTCATTTGTAGACATTGGAACCAGTGATTTACTAGTACCTTTTAGCAATTTTAGTCTACAGTTCTACTGATTAACTATACCACTGACAATGTGTTTTTGCAATAGACATTTAGCGTGCGTCTGCCATTGAAAATAGGTATGAATTGTGTATATAAATCACTTTTATATCACAACTGAAAAAATAAACAAATAAAAAACACCATTATGTCGTTGATACATTTTTTAATTTGACGGCAAACTGAAGCGTTTTTTTTTTCTTATCAAAGCTTAATTTAAGACTGTAGACGTATCGTTGAAATGTCGCCAAAAAAGCACCATAAAAGTGTTGACATGGGGACACTTGTTCCCTGTGCCTCGTTTCTGTAAGGTATGTGAGAAGTTCTTTAGTCGAGAAATTTATTTTAAATGTTAACTTGTAATATATTAAAATTATATGACTCGCCCTGTTAATAACTGGAACACTTCTATAATCTTATAAAATTACAGAAACGAGGCACAGGTTTCCTTCAGGGTATAAATCTAGTCATTACAAAGTAAGCTGTAGGTAAAGTTTTTGCCAGGTTATTTTCTTTATTCAGCAGGGACTAAATTTTTCAAAAAAATTAAAGCAGGAAGATGTAGAATCATGTGAAGTACACCATCTTGAAAAATTTTGTTAAAATCAAGTTACAGTACAAACTCGATTACTGCAACTAATAGAAATTCGGGTAGTTGCGATAACCGCGGTAGTTGCGTTAACCGAGTCACAAAATTTTAATACTTTTTACTCCTATTTTTCACGTATTTCCAATATGTGTTCAAATATTTATTAAAACAAAATATTTATTTAGTATATTTATTCGCTTATACTTTTTATTTAGTAGTAAAAAAAACTTAAAAAATTCATATTTGTTAATATTGATACTTATTATACATATTGAGAGATCCAATGTAATCTATTTAAAACCAAAACATATAGATACATATGGTTTTTTAAAACATCTAAAACATATGTATTTACTTTTTAAAAAAAAACAGAAATTTTTGACTGTATTTTTTTGGCTGATATATTTTTCTGCACAGCAGATTCGCGATGATTTTGAAGCACAAGAATATCTTAAAGATCCATTTCATTTTCTTCAGCCCATTGAATGCAATTGTTATATGAATCAATAGCAGTCTGATGTGTAATTCTGGAAAGTTTTGGAATTTCAACGACATTTTCATCAGAATTATCGATTTCTTCCACTTCATCTAGATTTTTATGCGTTGTTTTTAATAATGGTTCTGATCGCGAAAATCTTTTCACCAAACTGATAAAAAAACAACAGAAGCGTGCTGTTTGTCTGTTTTTTTATGAAAACTATTCCAAGAAATTACGGTAAAATAAATCAAAAACTATCCAGGAACAAAAAAACAGAGTTAAAAAAAATAGTTGCGTTTATAGAGGTACATTTTTTAAAAAGTTGCGTTGACTGAGTCTACAATGCATTTGATTCAGGTGTTGCGTTAATTGAGTTGTTGCGCATAACGAGAGTTGCAGTAATCGAGTTCGCACTGTATTTAAAATTTTTTTTTTTAATTTTTTTCTTTGGCGGAAATAATAGGGCACCCTCAACAAGGTAATATTAAAAGTCCAGCTGATTAAAATAAATTTGACTTTTTCACGTCACAAATATTCAATTTTGTATGAAATTTTTAATTTTTCTGACTTCACCGATCAAGCACAAAGAAGAAATGCAGAGGGTGAATTTTTTGAATTCGCCTTTCTGTTACCTTGTTTAGTGTACCCTGATAATACTTAGTTTCTGATGTTTTTTTTTTTTTTTGTTGAGCCGAAATAAAAATTATCTATCGATTTCTATATAGCTGAATCCTAATCAAAATGAGTTTTAATGTGCTTAACAGCTGTGCAAGATAATAATTATTTCTGTCAAAAAATAGTTATTATATCTGCCCAAGATACATATATTAAAAAAGCTGACCTCGTCCCTACAATAACTCCTTTAAACATACATACTGAGTATGCATGCCAGCTTGAAAAATTGTCATGTTTTTGCAGCAATAAAGGTTTTAAGCGCTTTTTATTATCTTTATGCTGCTACCGCAGCAAATGACTTGAGTCATAATATTTAATCAACAACACTTGACCTACAGCAGTGGTGTCTTGATGCAGCATAAAAAACTAATGTGAAACCTAATAATTCGCATGAGTGTGTGCAGTGGTGATGATGATGCATCCCATACAAAGAAACACTTGATTGCAATTCCCATTCATGAAGCCATAATAAATGGAGCTAAATACGATATAACATCAAAGATATTTTGCAATTAAGAGCCAACAAATTGAAGGAATGCAAGAAAAATAAACATTTCTCCTTGTTTTTTATTTTAATTTATAACTTTTTATTGCTTTATTTATTATTCTAATATCATTTTAATTAACCTCTTAATAGACATACACTCACACATACATACATGCATACAAACACTGCCGCTCACATGAATAGGTTTACCATTTCACTAATTTTTCTTTCCAGCTCATTGGAAAAATATTGACTTAAATATTATTTATGTTGGTTTTATTCTAAAAATCTATTCATTGTGAAAGCAATGCGTTTCATTTTATTAATACTTTTATCTTTCCTCTAAAGCTGTTAGAAGTGATGATTTGCCCTTTTGCATTTCAGGTAACGTTATGTATGTAGTAAAAAATTAATTAATATGCGAGTAAGAAGATGATGAATAATGTAAATACATCTTGTTTTGATGCTTAAAAATAATAAAACTTTACTTTTTATCGAAATGTATTGATAAATGTGAAGATGATCGCAAAGTTTTGAATTATTTTTGGATTTTTAGCGATTCCTCTTTACTATGTACCCACTTAAAATAATGTTGAGTAGTTGAAAATGAGAACCATCATATGCGTGTACAGTTGAACTGCAAACACGCGTCGCTCTAACAATAAAAAACTTTTCGTTTATGTTTTTTTTAAGCTTTTTAAAAATAAACATCCCACTTAAAGCACATGAGGACGCACGAAAATATAAGCATGTATTCAGGAAAATACATAAATATACATACATATATGTACTTCTGTTAATTTTGTTGGGTCTGCCGCCAAAGGGAAATGTAAGTATTTTGATGCAGGGATGGAATTTTGAATAATCAACGCATCCACACTTGAACGACGCAATCACAAAGTTATAAACATATTTTGTAAAGTTACAAGAAATTAAATGCTTGAATAATTGTATAAAAGCAAAATCTATCCTAAAGTTTAATTTTGCCGAACAAAATTTGATTTCTCCGCCCTTGTTTCAGAAGCATCGACTGTAACTGAGTGGTGCGGATCATCTACAGTCTTGTTTTGTTGTGCATTATTAATTCAAGTGCCACAACTAAAAATCACACATTTTAAAAATGACTTATTCCTTTGTTAAAAGTGTGATCAATTCAGTCACGCATTTTGTTTTATGCTTTAAGCTTTAAATTAAAAAAATTCATATGACCCCCAATATTGAGAATTCTTAAAACATTTAAACTTCAAGAAGACTATTTTGCGGCTGTGTATAATAGAGTTAAAACTTTGGCATCAGTATTTTGAGTATTTTATTCCCACTGCAAACAAAAGGGGCATAAGCATAACTACTCAGCAAAATTTTTTTGAATTTGAGTAAGAAGCTGCCATTACTTCATAGGTTACAAGGTAATAAGGTCGTTACGACAAAAAAACTACCTCTTAGTTAGGGCGTTAATAATTACATTCGAAGCTATATATACAAAAATAGCATTTTAAAACAGGCTTTATAGAATGTTTTTGTTTTAAAAACCTTCATTTTTTTTATTTATTTTGTTCATGTTATCATTGGTAACTAGTTACTCGATTGATTTTTGTAAGCACATTTGTATACAGGGATCGTAATTTTGGAGACAACTCAAACAAAAATAACTAGTTATTCGGTCAAAATGGAACCAGTACTTGTTCATTTCCAATATTATTTGCTAACTTATCAGGTAAGCAAAGGTTTTGCTGGGTATGTTGTGCTTAAGCAAACTTTAGCTTATGTCAAAAATGAATGAACAACCTGTCAAAGGCTTAAGCAACTTATTTAAGACTTTTGGGTGGCAATATTATACTTTTTCAACTTGAATACTTCTGGCCCTCAGCCGCAAACCTTTGTTATATTAAAACATCCCAGCAAAACCTTTGCTAACCTAATAAGTTAACAAGTAATATTGGAGATGAACAAGTACTAGTTACATTTTTACCGAATTTCCCGACCCCAGCTTACAAATGTGCCTTCAAAAAACAATCAAGTAACTAGTTACCAAGCTTTAACTGAAGATTAATCTAAAATTTTAAGGTTTTTAAAACAAAAATATTTTACCAAGTCTTTTTTTAAATCTATTTTCCTATATATACCTACAAGTTTTATTATTAACGCCCTCATCAAGAGGTTATTTTTTTCTTGTAGCGACCTCATTAGCTTGTAGTATATGAAATAATGAGAGCTCATTACACAATTTTAAAAAAAATGTCACTGGGATGTAGAAGCGAATCACATGTGTATCTTGAAACACCCAGTTGTTTTCAAACTGCTGTAATAAAATTATTTTGTGGTGCCTTTAAAGTCGATAGCCATTCTCGTTTTTGGAATTAAAAACTTGAACGTTTTTACGGGCCATGCCACTTCCTAGTCCTATACAACAAATTTTCTTGTTCCGCAATAATTTTTTTCAACGAAATTTTTCTATAAGAAGGGAAGAAATATTATGCAAATAAAATTTTGTTCTAATAGAACTTAGCCAAATAAATGCAAATACATACATTAAAAAAAAATCGATCTTTCTAATTTTAAATAGCGATCATTTTGGACATATTTCTTATGGTTTCGCACCAACAGAAACTTGATTTTAACAGACACACAGATGGGCATTGCTAAATCGACTTCCCTCTTTATAAAGATCGAAAATATATATACTTTATGGGGTCGCAAATGGATACTAAGGAAATTTTAAACGGAATTACAAAATTCTTCTAAATTCCAAATACATCGATTTGTTGCCCGTAAACTTAAAAAAGGTATAAAAAATTGTTAAAATATGCAGCAGTGTGTGCATCTCAAGAATACACAGCTGAACTCTCAAGCAAAGTGCGACCAGATTCGATATTTGCTTAAGCCAATGTAAGTTAACGAAAAGTTGTTTAAGTTGATTATTGTTACATATACACATTTGAATATGTGAATTTAAACTTTTGCCTAAGTTGGCTTAAGCACGTTTTAGTTACCACTTTACAAAACAAACTGACATGGTTGTGTTTGATCAAAGCGCGTTATATTAGCAAACAGAAAACGTGGTGTAGTGTCAGATTAGAGGGACTAAATTCTGTTTCCCAAAATTCAAAAGATCGTAGTGTTTATGAATTTCAACATGTTTTTCTAAAAATTTTTTACAGAATTTAAGTGTAACAATCTCAATGATCTGTACAAAGTGTTCCTTTTCAAAGAAAAAAAGAAAAAAACGAGCAAAAAATAAGAATATTTTTTTTATTAAATTAAACATGAATATTAAAACCGATAAAATGTTGTTAAAAACTAACATTGAATCACTTAAACTTTAAGGATTTTCGTCCTCTAAATATATCCTTATATCCTGTCTCAAAAATGCCCTTTTCCAAAAGAAGTAAAAATTTAAAAAAAAAATTTCCCTCCTAATTTGATAAATATACTTTAATTGATTAAGCCTAACTAAAAAGCAAAAACTTGTATTAAAACAATTAGTTCAACAATAAATAAAAATTAACATTAAATCCAAACATAAATTTTATCACTTTTCCCACGTTTCCTTAAGGGAACATATTAACATATTTCGTAAGTAAATACACTTAGTAGGCAGTGTGACCAGATTTTCAAGTAAAGTTCAAGCTAAATCACGTTTAAAAAACAGCTAAAAAGTGCTAAAAACAAAAACTTAAAGCCAAAAAATAAAGCTAAATTTTTTTATTCGTTTTTTAAAAAATTTCTTTGTTATTTAGACATTTCTCATAATAGGAACGAAACGTTTTTGTGCTAAAAATATTTAAAAAGAAAATTTGTTTTTAAAATTTTGGTTTTATGTACGAAAATTTGGTAGACCCATACCTTCAGTAAGAAGAAAAATAATATGTGTTCATATACATATGCATGTACAAGAACTTTTTTAAAAAGTTTTTAGAAGCAGGTGTTAATTTGCTGCCTGTTTTGGTAAAAAAAAAAACTAATTTGTAAGATATGTATTAAAAAAAACAAAAAACCAAAATTTGCTTTAGATTTAATACTCAACACACTTGGTTCGTTCATTTTTTTACAAAAACACGTAAAATTAAGTAATTTATTTACAAACTTTTTTCATAACTACAAACACATGAAACGATAAAAAATCGAAACAATAAGATTACATTTACACAATGCAATTTTTTTACTATTCCTTCAATGAAATTTTTGTTTGTTGACAAAACAGGTATAAAGAGACTACTTTTCTACACAGTTCGTTAAAAATCGAAAATTTTCATTCAAGTTACATAAGTACATATATACATATATCATAAAAAATGCCTTTGTTCATGTAAATTTTGTTCAAGAAAAGAAAAAAAAGATAGTCTTTAATGTAAAAAAGTTGCATTGTAAGAAAGCATTTTTAAAAATATTTTTATTTGTACATGTGTGTCTAAATATGTATGTATGTATGTATGTATGTATGTATGTATGTATGTATGTATGTATGTATGTATGTATGTATGTATGTATGTATGTATGTATGTATGTCATTTGTTGACTGTAAAATTGAAAAAATAAAAAATATTACTATGTATTTTTTTAACCCTATCCATAAAAATAATAATTATCGTTATTAACCGTTTTTATTTAAATTAAAAAATGACCGTCCTGCTAAAAAAAAAACTAAATTTACAAAGAACATGATTTTCAACAAATATAGTTTAATACCATCAAAATGATGAGCTTTACTTGACCCTACGATGTTTCATTGTGCCTGCTTTTTTCTTGATTTTTTAAAAAAATAAACTTTAAAATTCTTATTTAATAAAAATATGTATTAATATAATATTTTGTTTCAACGAAAGACATAAGTGTTTTAAATTTTTGAGCAATACATGAAAACATTTTTTAATTTAACCAAAAGACGGAACAAATGTTTGCGTCGCATTGGGATTTTTTCTTTAAAATTGTCGCACTTAAAAGTATTTGTTTTGGAAAACAAATTCTTACGTTTTTTTTTGTAATACCATACTTTCCTTATTTCTTTGTTTTATTGAAGTTTTTTGCTGTTTCACGTTTTTTAAATGTCGCTTGAAGTAAATTATTAAACAAAACAATGGTTCGGAAACTGTAATGTTGTAAATTCGAAGAAAATTTGGAGCTTGATACCTTTCAATATAATTGAGATATATACCAAAAAATATAATACGACAAATTTTGGACCTTTTACCTAGCTTCAAAAAACTATAAAAAAAGCTGAATCCAATTTCGAAAAAAGCTAAAAAAAAAGCTAAAGGCTAAATGTAAATATTTCGGGCTAAATAAAGAAAAATAAAGCTAAATTTAGCTCCAAAAAAGCTAATATGGCCACACTGTTAGTAGGTATGAACGAAAAAAGTTAACTTTCAATCAATCTGTCAATATCGTTCTAGTAAATACTATACAATTTGGTACCAATGAACGAACGTACGTTGCGTTAATATTTGTTTTTATTTGGGTTTTAGTTTATTTTTTTTTTTTTCCTTTTTAATTATTTATGTTATTTCTACTTTATTAAGTTGCTTCTTTTTTCAAGATTAAGAAATTTGTGAGGAAAATGTTTATGTTTTCTATTTTTAATTAAGTTTACAAAAAAGTTATTTATTATTTCATCTCACTTAAATTGAGCTGGACGGTTATAAAGTTTAATTTTAAGTTATTTTCGAATTGAGTTTGTGTGTACATAAGCCTTGAGAAATTAAAAATAAATTATTTATATACAACATGACTAGTTCTTTAAATCTCAGAACTCGGGACTCTTAATTTTGAAATTGATAGTGTTTAATTCAAATCGATGGCTAATGGAGACAAAGCATGAATATATGATTTTTTTTTAGCAAACGGTAATTTTAAATTTAACAAGTATTGCCTTACGTGTAGTACAAGCTTTACATTTCTATTTCTAGAAATAACATTGTTTATTTTAAAACACGGGATTTATCAATCCCGAGATTTTCGGGAACGGCATATGCAGTGGGGAGCACAAAGGAGTATATTTTTTCACCTTTAACCTAATCTTACATAAGATTGATAAAATAAAAAAAAAACTATAAAATTAAAAAAGTTCTTTATATTATGAACAACATTTTGCAAAGTATTAAAATAATACGAAAATTCAAATAAGAAAAATAAAACGAAAGCAACGCGTATGTTTTGGTACAAACAAAATTGATTTTGCACTTTACATAAATTCAAGTATAAAGTTTTCTTTACGGGGTAAAGGAAAATTATTGATTCTGTTAAAATCTTTACCTTTTTCGATCATAAGAAATAAAAATCCAAATATTTCTTTAAAACAAAAATCAATTTAAAAAATTATTTCCGTCTAATAAAATATTGACTGAAAAAAACAATTTTAATAATTAATTTTTTGTCAGGAAATGTAAAAAATACTTTTTGTCTACTTAATTTACTTTCAATCTAAATCTGTCTGCCATAGTAAACGTGACATAGGAGGGCATTTAGTATTACTGTTTTTAAATGTTGGGCTAAACTTAATTATTTTTTTCTGTGTAGCATATCCTTGTTGAAAACCGGTTAACCTTTGATTCTGAGTAAAGAAAGAAAAAAGGAAAATAATTTGCCACAAGAATTTCAAGTTAAAAATATTCTGTTGTTTTTGCTTCTGGTTGCCTTTGTGTTCACAAAATTTTAGACAATTACTTAAATCAACAATGTTGAAAGTGACAGAAGGTCGTTAACCTCATCAAGTTTCTTAAGCCTTTTTTTATTTTGTTTTTTTTTAAACCTTGTTTAAGTTTAACTTTTGCATGGCTTCTGGAATTGATTTTGACAACGAAAAAATTTTTGATCCAAAAGCCACACATAAGGTACAAAGTTCCATATTGTATTGTTTTTATAAAATATTTTTGTGTTTAAAAAAAAACTTTGTAATTCAAAAATTATAAACGCATGTTTAATTTTGGTATTTTCAAAATATATGAAAAGGAAAAATAGAAATTTTTTGACAATATGTCAATATGCAATCATATCGTGACTGTACCAAATTCATATCGCTCATTTGCTGAAGCCCAAAATATGCATCTTTGGGAGTTAACGGTGCAGAATTGTTGGTTATGTTATGCTTTCTACTGTATAAAAATCTCATCTTTAAATTGTTTTTACATCTTTTTTTTTGGGTTCCCTTTTTTAATTTTGTTATTTTGTTGACGCTTTAAATAAAGGCTTGCAATTATTTAAAATGTTTCGTTTTCGAACACTTCAGTCCCATTTCTTAATTCTAGCAAGTGATGCCAACATTTTGGAAGCATAAAGCACATCATACGCAAAAAAAAAGGCACCAAAAACGTGGAAGGGTATTATGCATTCTTAGACCCACTTGTTCTATTACCGGTACTCTGAGATTCACTTTCTGAGTCGATTAAAGCATGTCCATCTGTCCGTTCATCCGGCTGGTTGCTCATGTGCTTCTTGGGGCTAAAACAGCTTTAAATATCACTCTCCACAAAATTGAGCATATCTTAATAACTTTGTTTTAAACTGATTTTAATCCATTATACACCATGCGCCGCCCTCCGCAAGTCTTTTCTTAAGCGAAAACTAAAAATTTCAGTTTTACAGCGAATTTCGAATATTATTTAGGATTTGATCTCAATTTGCTCAATACTTTGAAATTGTTGCAATACGAAAAGGTTTTGTTTTTAGTAGCCCTTATAATAATACATTTAGTGGTGACCAATGGTTATCCAGATGTTTAAGGAAAAAAGAAAATCAAAACAGTTAAATAACGAAAAAAGGCTTGTTGAATTTTTGAAATAACTTTTGTTTATAATAATTCTCAAAAAGGTTATTGAAGTTATTATATAAAGACAGAAAATATTCATGCGATTTAGTGTAAGAACCAATGAAATTTCAAGTTTTAGTCAAACAATAGGAATTTATATTTTTATATAAAACATATGTGAACTTAAGAAAAACGTTGGTTTAAAACGGGTCATAAAGCCGATTTGAAAAAAAGTTTAAGCATATTTGCTTTCTAAGGTTTGACTAAAAGATGTAAAAGTAAATTGTTAATCGAGCGGTAAATACACTTTTTTAATAAAAATGCCAATGTGCTGTAAGATAAAAAAAAAAGAGTTTCTAGGCGAAAAAACCATTTGTTGACTTGCAAAAACATTCACTGCATAAAATAATTGCTGTTAAATTTTAAAACTTTTAAGCTTGTGAAAAGCACTACAGGCACTATCGAAAAATCAAGAAAACGCCAGCTTAGTGCTTTTTTTTAGTTTGGCAATAAAACTAAAAACTAAAAAGTACCATAAATAGTTCACTAAGTTGGCATCGCTGATTCTAGCCTCTAGTAAAAACTCATACTAACATAAGTTAGTGTTATATCGTTTTCTTAAACTTTTCAAATTTATAAAAGTTTCATAACTGGCCGCAAAGTAAAACGCATTTAGTACAGGTGCCCCCTGATCGACTGGGTAGTGTTTAGCATCTTATAATGGATAAGATCCTTTAAGTCCCACCAAATACAAGGCTATACTTTAACGCCTGGAATATTTGACTTTGATGCTAATTGAGCTATTGTCTACGCTCAAATACGATTACTTAAGCCTTGGCTTATCGATCGTTATTGAACTACTTTTTCGGCATGTAATGATTCAGTGCAATATGATTTTTTTTGATTGATTTAAATTTGACTTGACACACATGTGCATTTTTTACATTAGTGATGAGGGTATATATGTATACGTTTGTCATTCCATTTATAATTTCTTTAATATCCATTTGCGACCCCATAAAGTATATATTTTGTTGCTCGTTATAGATAGGAAAGTTGATTTAGCGATGTCCGTTTGTCCATCTGTTTGTTAATCTGTTACAATCAAGTTTTTAAAGTCCCTTGCTATTTCTCGGACCTGTTTGTGGTACCCAAACATCAGGTATACCTGCGAGAATTTTGCTATTAAAATTCAGCTAAAACGCTTGAAAATTGACAGAGATGTAAACCAGCATCCACGACTACCTCCGTTTATTTCTCTAAAGTTTGTACATAAAAACCCTTACAACTGCCCTAGAGTTACCCCTATATGGGTGCAGTGTAACACCGGCACCCATTAATTTTTCCTCACAAACATTTCATTTAAACATAGAAAATTTATTTTTTTTTATTATTTTTAATCGCTCCCATAGCTTTCAGGATGCTGCTACAAAGTTTAAAGTTCCCGCACTACTGCTTCTAGGGTGCCCGTGTATAGGTCAAATGTAGCACTGACCCCAACTCATTGTTCTTTTGCAAAATTTTTCGTAGAACATACTTACTCCCTATCTCCAACCCGTAAGGGGATTTCCATACGAAATTTAAAAAAATTAGGGTGGAAACCTTTACACGTTGTGAAGGGTAGAAAAGATACGTCACAGCCAAATATATCGCTCCTACTTGTTTTGTTCTTATTTTAGTAAAATGAAGATTTTCTTAAATCTAAAAGAAAAGAAAATTTTCTTTGTTTCAAAGCATGGCTTGAATTTTTTCAATCGGATCAAAGTTGCCAGAGTATTTTAATTTTCCAAAAACACTATTTTTTAGTATATTTTACCCCAGTGAAGTGGTTTCCATGGTAAAAGTCTGCAATTGTTGAATTTTAACTTATAAAAAACCTGAATAACTTTTGAAAATATTTTGTTTTTTTATATATTTTTTTTATAAAAAAAATAAAATTACTATTGCTGAATCTGAAAATATATGAAACAATTTTAAAAAATGTAAAACTTTTTGCAAAAACTTGCGTTTTTCATAAAGTAAACATAAATTGCGTACATTTTTTAAAAGGCTGATTCCCTTTTGTTCTTAAACTGACTTAAATTTTTAAATCTTCTACGACCAACCCCAAAAACAGTTTTTGTTAAATAACTCAAAATTTTAAGAGTGTTTCAAAATCGTTGGTATGCCCCCTCCTAGGCCTACAACGCTTTTCAAGTTCTGATAAAAAGTTTTTTGTTTTTAGCAGTGTGTTTTCAAAATTTTTTTTAATATTTTAATTCAAAGTTGATTATTCTTTTAAAAACAAATTTTAATTAAAACAAGTGAGACAACCCTATGCGCCCTTAATACATACTGTATTTGATATAATTTTTTAGTAATTTGGGGAAAAATAACTTTTTTTTGTTGTTTTTAATATATTTAAATTTCTGCATTACTCTGGTTAAGCACTGTATGTGCAAAGTTGCTTGCAGATGTGTTAGTTTAAGTAATTGTATTCAAACAATGTGTTGGAATTTTAAAAATAGTTTGTGCAAAAACAAAAACAACATAAAAAAATTTAATTTTAAAAAAACGCGCAAACAAATCAAAGTAATTAAATTGTTTAACTTTTTAACGCTTTCCCATTTAAACTTAATGTAAATATTTATTTTATATTTAAAAATTTAGCTGCAGCAACAGCACAATAAGTTAAATAAAGATTTTTAAATGGTTTTGCGTCAAGTCCACACGCACGCCACACAGTGTAGAGTGGCCATAAATAGAAGGAATTAATTTAAAAAAACAAAATAAAATCCAAATTTTGGTAGTTTTATCTTCAAGGATTTGTTTCCATATTATAGTAAAATAGAAATTTCCATAAATTTCTCTCCGCTAATGCGAATGCTTAATGAAATTAAATACAGACATTAGAGTTACATGCTTCGTGATTATTCCAAACTTCCCAGCAAAACTTACTTGTAATGAGTTAAAATCAAAAAAGCTCTTACTCATTAGCATTTTAACGCATTTTTTTAACATGGCGATGACATTGGAGGCAAGTTCTTACCATGCTCGCTTCCACAGAGGGAGTTAAATAAGTACTTACCATGCTCGCTTACAAAGAGGGACTTACATAAGCTATTACTTTATTATCATTAAAATAACCTTTTCCTGGGGATCCCAATTACTCATTATCGCATTTAAAGTTTTTTCTTTGATGTTGTGGTTAAAACTGGCTTAAAATATTAAGTTAGAATAAGTTAAAAAATTGTCAAACTGAAACTATTTGCCTTAATTTTAAAAGGGAAATAACTCATTACCTAACAACTGCTAAGTAATACAGACAGTATGTAAAAGTAATTGAACAGTAAGAAATTTGTAATGCCTAATCACTTCCAAACGTGCTCTTTCAAAAAAGTATACGAAATAGCATTAGAACACATTTTGCTTAGCTTCTGCAATTGAATAATAGGACGGAAAACAATAGTCGTGAATTAAATTTACAACCTTTCTTATTGTAAAATATTCAGTTTCGAACCTAATTTTTCAACGGCTGTATCCCGCGCAATTATTACAAATTTTTAGACGAATGTGAAGTGTTTTTTGATAACGACTTTCCACAAATTGTTTCTGGCTTATAATTATATTACAAATATATATGGGCCGTTACCAAAATAGATTCAATTTTTTTAATTTACTTCAACACACACATGTAAAATTTAAAGTTTTTCCCTTAAACTTACAATATTTCATACAAACTTTAACTTTGAGCAACAAAAATTCGAAAAGAACGCAAAAAATATTTTACAGATGAGAAAATAAAAGTGTCTTTTATAGAAAAAAAGTTAAAAAAAAATTTTTTTCCACATGGACTTTTACCATTTTTTGGCAAGCTCATGACAGTGTGCGGCACACCACATTAATTTTTTTTTTTTCAAAAACAACTTTTGTTTTGAAGTGACTACAGTTTTTAGGTAATAATCTAACAATGTGTTTCCTTTAAAAAAAATATTTCAACTCAAATAAATGAATAAAATATCAATTGAACGAAATGAATACGTATTTTATTTATTGTTTATACTACAAATATTGGCAATTGAAATTGGGACTTAAAACAAGTGTGTGTGCATGTGTGTAAGTAGGTTTGTTCGTGTAGATCTTTTTATATTTTTTTCAAACACGTGTGCATAACATCAACCGGAAAGTCAATAATAATTAAAATCGTATCCCGAAATTTAAGGATAATTAAGCATTAGATATTTTAAAAGTTGCTACAGTAGCTTATGTACGTAAGCCAAACGAATAATTTTTAAAATGTTTACCTTAGTTTGCTTTGGCGGTATCTTGGCCTTGGCACCACCAAATTAACAAAAACATTTACAGCTTAAGTCTGTTCAGATAAAACTGTGTCAATGGGCGTGACGTCAAATACAGAAAATACAAAAGCACTTACTCCCAGCAAAATAAGAAATGCCAAAATTCCACCACATCCCTTTATTGGTAAAAAAATATCGAAATAAATAAGTGATTATAACCAATGACAATTCAATAACGCGAATGCATTTTTGCAATGGTCAAAAATAAAACTTAAAATAAGTGATTGAGAGCAATGAAAATACATGATTTGGAATGCATTTATAATGCATTTTAAGAAATAAGTGTAAACGAAAGCATGAACAAATGGTTTCTAGTTGAACTTCTTTAATTTATTTTTGCTGGGCTCTTAAAGAAGGATTGCCATATTCAAAAAAATTTTAAAGTAACAGGTCAATATAAATTTTATGCCAAAAGCATAATTTTATTTAAATAAAAACAAACTCAGGGCAGAAAGAGACATAAAAATCTTTACAAAATTAATGGCCAGTTTAAAAACCAAATAATTATCATTAAGATCTATTTGACACAGAATTAATTTTTCAGTTAAAACTAAGTAACAACACAAGTGGCAGATCTATTTCGTTTATATAAAAATGAAGTCTAATTTTATAACAAATGCAACACTAAGTACCATAAGCCATGTTTGTTGTTGTAATCATAACTCAAGAAATGCATTTGTAAGCATTTTTAAGTTTTGGCTGAACATATATCAGACTCAATTTTTAATATATTCCATTATATACCTTTATGCATTATATATTAGAGAGCTGCACAGATATACTTGAACTTATTGTATAATTGAGTATTTAAAGAATTAACTCTTTCCCATGGCGTATGTCATATTGATTCATCGTGACATACACTAGCAATGATAAATCATAGATGACAAATAATTAATTTTCTTTGATGTCATATATGTATTTTTGAAGTAGCTGTCCAAAATTTATATTTGATTTAAGTGGATTTTACCTGCTGGGCGTCCGCGTCTTAGTAATTCATACTGGACAATATCACCGAGATTCATTAGTGAATTTTTATGTTATGAGTCGCTAAAATAAATCACTGTAGCGGACAATATCACTTTTAGTCATATGTGAATTGTTACTTTTGTGTCTCAATTTTTCCCGTAAACCCAAGGGGTTTTCTGAGTAATTTAACTTCACAATTAGAAATATCTTTTTTCGGGAGCATTTTCCCCAAAGCTCTCTCAAACGTCCTAAATATTGTATCTGCTTTTTTTTAAAGCTCTTTTAAATGATCCTTTTGAAGACATTATAACTTACTACTTTCTTACTTATTTTTAACTTGAAATTATATAAATGTATGTTTACAACATATTAAACACAATTCTGTTTAGTCCTTAATTAATTTGCTATTTTAACAAAAATCTTTATATTTTTGACACTTAAGAAAACTAGAAACATTTACATATGTAAGTAAAAATAAGAAGAAAACGTAAAAAAATTGAAGCTATAAAAAATGATAAAAACATTCGTTATTGTTCATTTTTGCGTTGGGGTGGACGTGTAGCAGAAAAAGTCCTGCATGGCTCAATTTGTTGTCCACCCAAAACAGACAATGATGCTTAGTTTTGACTTTTTTGTAGTACGATGGCACTGATATTGTCATGCACAACTCCATTTTTTTGTGTCATTGTCACGAAGATTTATCAATAATATGACAACTTCGTGCAAATTTCGACTTAATACTGATTCTGTTCCATCGATTAAAATGTCAAAATGGGAATATCGCTCAATTACGCCACCGGGCTGTTGTAGTATTTAGTTTTACTTTCTGATTATTTAAGTTTACCTTCTGAGGTATTTCTTTTGTACCGAATCCATATAAGTACATATGCTGGTATTTGACAAACTATGTTTAAGTTATCTATCATCCGTACTCTCACAGTGCGAGCGAATACAAATGCATACTATCTTTTACGTCAATTTTCAAAAGTTATTTAAAAACTTATCCGCTGCAGACCTCTTATATATATGTACTTATTTATTGGCAAACTTTTTTGGTAAACCTTTGGACAATATGGAAAATAGGAGCAGCCGTTTTGGACCTATATTTCTCTACATAGTCCCGTATATTTTTTAAAAAATTGAAACATTCATGTTAATACATGTGCAAATGTATGTATGAACAATATATGTGCATACCCATCCAGCAAAATTGTCCGACATCTGCATGATATATAAGAGAAACATCTCTAAAATTGGCAGACTTTTTAGTGAATTCTGACAGATTTCTGACCGCGAAAAATTTTGAGTGGTTGGCACAAAATTTGTAAGACACGTCGTAGTTAATTTTTAGCCAACGTGTCTAACAGAAGTCTGAGAGAATTCTGATGAAAAATCGAATAAAAATCTGTTAAAAAGCAAAACTTTTTAGGCATTTTTTTACAATAAATAAATAACTTTTATTTAATTTAAAGACAACTTAGTTTGCATCAAACGAATCACTTTGTTTTGAAATAGTTAATGTAATTTTTGTTTGGAGTGAGGAGAAATACTAAAACACTATTAAAGAGAAAATAACAACAACGTACAAGGCAATAAACATTCATCATAGACATTTCTACAAGAAATCCATCAAAAAACTTAAAGACACGACGTACATCAAAATGTCTAGACATTTCTAACAGAAATCTGTAAGATATCGGAACGAATTAATTGCGATTTTTGCCAGACTTGTCAGGTGGGGTTTGCTGGCTGGGTATGTACATACATACGTATATACATACATACTTATATACATATTTAGATTTCTGTTGTCAAGTGGTATGCACTTACGCGTTCGTTAAAACATTAATGTTTTAAAATATCCATCAATAGAAACTATGTGTACATGCTGAGTTGAAAAGCAATTTTTTCTAATAACACCAGGCAACAAGAAAAATTGTGTTTCTTTACCACTATATTTTTTGATGTGTTAGGGTCCCCTAGGGTGCCCCGGTAGATCAGTGGAAAGTGCATGAGTCTACCAGTCTGGGGGTTGTGGGTTCGATTCTCACCAGAGACCCTGGTAAGTTTGCTTCATTTTTCTGTTTATTCTTTCTTATCCTTCTCTAAATGTCTTCTTTCCTTCCATTTCAACCTATTCTATTTGCCACTCCAGGTAACACAAAGGGACCGAATTAAGCGGACCAAAGTGAGCTGTGTCCTTTCCTTCAACGGCTGCCTGTTCTACCTAACCTAGGGTCCTCTAAGTACAACCAAAATTCTGTGAATAAGTTTTTTTAACTGTTTTCTAAAATTTAAGATTGCAGAAGAAACTGTTTCATTGATTGCATGATACAAAGAACCAGGTAGTCTGTGAAGACCAGGTAGTGAAGTTCCTGTAGCTTCAAATTACTGAAAACTGTATTAAAATTTAATAACTTTTTTACATAAAATATATTAAGAAGATTCGTCCAGAGTGAGACTTATTCGATTGTCAATTTTAAGACATTTAATAAGAAAATTACTTCACTTAAAACGCTCCTTAACGGAAAATGGTTCTTTTTTCCTCTAAAAATTTTAATTTTTTATCATTGAGGACCGAATAATTCTTAAAACGTTAGAAATTAAAAAAAAATGTTTTTGGGGTTCTTCTGATCAAATGGGATAACTCCTTCTCGAGTTATGATACAATCAATGGAGCAACTTCCTTGGAAATTTAAAATTTTAGAAAAAACTAGCGGACCACAACAAAAACATATCGTCGTCATTAATGTTACGAAACTTGTTGCATTGTGTAGTTTTTGCGTGCTTTTTGATAATAATTCTAAAGTGTTACCTACACTGAACCAAAAAATTATTTTTGAATTAAAAATTTTGTGTTCTTGTTATTAAATTGCAGCATTTCTACAAAATCGTTTTTAAAACAAAAATTGTCTTTTTTATTTTAAAAATAAACAATATTATTTAAAAAAAAAATAAGACACCAAAACCATTTTTAAATAAGAAAAAATCGTTTTTGTTTTAATAACGAAATTATTTTGTAAGCATGTTACAATTAAAACTTGTTTTTCTTACGTGAGGATTCAAAATTTTTTTATTAAAATGAAACAAGAAAAGGACTGTTTTTAAATTAGAATGTTTTAAAAAAATTATTTTTAAAACAAAAATGTTTTATTATTATTTTAAAATTTAACATTGTTATTCATAAAATTTTAAAAACAAAAATTTTCGGACAGTGTTTTGCTAAAAATAAAAATTTTTTCTTTGTGATTTAAGATTTAAAATTTCAATTGTTAACATTTTAATTTTTAATTGAAAAATATAGTTATTCAGTCATTTTTGTGTTAAAGCGAACAGTGAACATTTAAGTGCTGTGTAGAAATTTTGAATAAATAAAATTTTGTAAAAAATGAAAAAAGCAAATGACGTTTTGAAGGATTCGAGCTTGGGGAAAAAGAAATTCGTATGAAGCAAAATGGTTCACTGTTGGATTTGTTAAACAATTTCGATTTGGCAAATATAGCGCCATTTTTAAAAGGAAAGTTTTTTTTCCAACAGTTCGTTCGGTAGCAACGAATTTTAATATATTTTTTATTATTTTTTATAATTACAGATGCTGACATATATTTAAGAAGACTCCAATATCTGCAAAATAAAGACCTAAAGAAAATCATTCCCGATGTGGGGCTCAGGGCAGGATAAAGGGAAAACTATTTGTATGAAGAATGAGTGAGGTTTGTACTAAGAAAACAATTGTTCAAAAATGTTGTATCTTTATTATTATTACTTCCAGTCCAGTGTCAATGATGAAACTGTTTCGGTACCTCTAAAATGAAGAATCGTTTGCAAGATTCGCGACCACTTTCAAGTAATTGCTTTTTCATTTAAGGCAAAATAAGTTTTGTTAACACATTATTACATATTTGCTTATACAAATACATAGTAAAAAATTAAATAAATGGTTTATTAATTATTTAGTAGTTTTTCGACCTTTTTTGTTGTAATATATGAAAAAATAATCGATGTTAAATTTTTTTATATTATAGATTCCTAAAGCTGCTTTCCAACGGATAGCGAAATAATGAAATAAATATAAAATTAAAAAAAAAAAAACAAATATTTTGTGACCTCTATCCTGATTATTATTTTTTATATATTTAATGATTTATTTTTATTTGAATTTTAGTAAGTATAAAGCAATGTAAAAACAAACAAACGGGCATTTTGTTATTAAAACGTTTTATTTTTAATTTAAAAATCATTAACTTTGCTTATGATTGTTTAGAGTTTGCAACAGTTATGAAGAACTTTAAAACAAAAAAAAAGCATTTTGATTTAAAAATGTTTTTGGGTAATTTTTTCAACTAAATAATAAGAAAAAACAAACTTAGTTCGATTTTATCACGGATTTATTTTTAAAAATAAGATTTTTTTCAGTGTAGCTTTTGAAAGCAAAACGAATATAAAAAAAGCACTTAAAAACTGTAAAGGAAAGCAGAAGAGGAGTCTTGTATGTTTTTAAACATAAACATAAACATATATATGTACATAAGAACACAAGTCTTGCAAAAAATATGGTCAACACATGACTTTTTGTGGCCATAACAAGTACCAGCGAAATGATGGCAACAAGTATGTATAAGAGAACAAAAAGTGTTATTCGTTTAACAAAATAATTTTTTTATTTATTTTTGTATTTTCTCTTAAATGTTTACTTTTAAATCCCTAAATTAAAAAGGTATACATACATACACACATTAATTTCTTGACTTCAACAAGCTACTGACACTGGTATTGTTTTTTTTTAATTTTATTAAAAACAAACAGGAAATTTTTTTAAATAAAATTTTTTAAAGTGTTCAAAAGAGAGTACACACACCCAAAAAAATTCCATAGATCAGTACTTAAATTAGCCGCATCAGTGTCAAAACTACGTCTAATATTATTTTTTTTAAGTCTAAGTACGAAAATCTTGTTTTAAGGATAAATTGGTTTAAAAAAAATATTTATTAATTTAAGTCCCACTTTAACAGCTGATTTCAATTCAAAACCGAAAGGTTGATTCTGTTAATGCCACTTTCACTCGTGTCTTTGCACAGAACTAAAAAAAATGTGTTTCATATTTAATGGGATAAGCAGGGATTAAAACAACAAACACATTTAAATAAGGTTCATATGTTAAAGGTAATTCTAATTTAAAGAATTTTCAACTTGTTGTAAATTTAATGCTTAAAGACTTTATTTTTAAACGTATTTTTTCATTTCCGCTTATATGTATATCACAATTATCGTTATATGTAATTACAAACATATGTATGTATGCGTGTGTCTCATCGATAACGATATCAGTTTTAATCGAACATTTATTTTAAATTTTAGATTAAAAATTTTGGCTAAAAAATAAGTAGACAACATTGTTCATTTGTTTGCATTTGAATTTTTTGCAGGAAAATGCAAAAAAAAATATCAATCAGGCACAAAAATATTTGAGTTATTGGGGAAACCAAAAATGCTTTCTTCCTGTTATTTAAACTTACAAAAACTAGTTTCGTTTATTTCTCTTGTTTTTTTTTCACTCGAATGATACAATAAAGTTAAAGCGCCAAATATACGATGAGATCGCTTCTTTTTAAGATGTACTTATGTGTTTTAAGATAATTTTACACATAAAAACTATAAATACATATATGTATTTGGTTGTGAAATATAAATTTTATTACATTTTTCTCCATAAAAACTCACAATTTATTTAAATAATTTGAGCTTAAATCGTACAAATTTTTAAGTCCGCCTTAGGTAAGAACTTTAAAAGGGTATTTTTGTTATTTTAATTGTTTTAAATTGTTTTAAATCTACAAATAACATGTATTAAAAAAATCTGCCACTCACAAAATTTTATTAAATACAAGAATGGTTAAAGGTACCAGTATCGGGAAAACTTAACATGTATGTATGTATATGATAGGATACAACAGTCACATTCAATAACGCACACATTTTTAATAAATTTTTAGAAATCTGCAGTGTTTTATTAAAATTCACATTAAACGATCGCTGTATAAATTGTCTCAACATCTTTTTAATTTTGATTTTTTTTATTTCCGTTTATATGTTAGACTTATTTTAAGAAGTTAATCCTTACCGAGGCCGCCTTGATAAATCCATATTTGATTTAGATATAACTTTGTATTAGCTCTAAATTAAAATATGGTCCCCAATCACTGATGGGAAATCCTAAAAGTGTTCTTCTTATATATTTCAATAAATTTATTAAATTTTTTTAAGTCTTGCTTTAATTTTAAATTATATTTTTTAATAGAAACACAACACTAAGACACACTAAACATGATTATGATATTAAAAAAGTTATAATCTTTGGTATCCTTTTTTACAGGACTCCGCGTTGTGTGTTGAAGATATTTTTTTATTTTAAACGTAGAGCAAACACAACCGTTAGGAAAGAGCGCCAGTCCGCAACTGACCCTATATTTCAATGCGAACTGTAAAAGAAGCCCGCGATCACTCCTTTAAAGCATCATGCAACACGATCACAACAGTAATATAGAACAAAAACCACAGTCTTCAGTAGTGTTTTTGTTAGTGCGTAGCATGCATTTATATATGTATGGATGTACGTAAGTTCATGTGTGCGTTAAAAGTACAAAACGCCTTCATTTAATCGTCTGGCCACTGTTTCATGTTTATGTACACATTTATACATACATATAATCATGAACATACATATGTGTGTGGAATTCACATAATTTCTATATATCTTACGATCACTTCCGCTATTTCTGTTATTGTTTTGTGTTTTTGGATCCTATGGCTTTTAAAAGCATAACATTCTCCACAAAATTCATATGTCTTGGTTTTAAACGAAAAGTTTTTGTCGTATTCAAAATCGATATGAAATTTCGGTAAACGGATATGTGTTTACATGTACACTCAAAAAAAACCATGCAGCATATAAACGAACTCGTTCGTATATTTTACGAAACATAAAATTCCTGAGTAAAATATACCCTTCGTACATTGCACGAAAATGTTTGTTATTTTTCAGCACAAAACTATTGCGTAAAATCTACGAAATGTACAAAACGATTTTGCAAATTTAACGAAAAAAGATAAGAATTGATTCGCTCAAGTTTTTAATTTTTGCATATTCTTATGAAAAGTAATATTTTATTATTATGAAATATTTTATAACTTTTCTTGGTTTCTTACAAACATACAAACTTTTCCTTAACATTTTTTATTGTATGAAAAGGAATTTTAAAAAAAAACATTTTTCCATTTATTTGTTTATGAAAAATTCTTCTTTTTACCTAATTTTGTTTTAAATAAAAAATAATTCTTACTATTTTTGTTTACTTTTTAAAATTGTAAATATATTAATTGTTAATAGTAACTCAGAAAAAACTAAAAATGATTTTAATTACCAAAATGATTGCATCAGTTTATAAAAAGTTCATATATGCGCTTATCACCAAAATGATTAAATAATTTACCTAAATTTTTAAAACTGAAAAATATCGAGTTTTTATCCAATTAAAACTTTTTGAGATTCTGATTATTCAAAATAAAATTTTTAGCTGGGCTGAAGTTCGAGCTTGGATGTGCGAGCGCTCTATCGGCTGCGCCTTTCCACAATGGTTAAAGTAGTCCGAATTTGTTTTTAAACATATTTATTACGTAAACATTATCCTAAAAGTAAAAAATATTGTAAAAACTGAAAAACAAAATTTTCCCAATCACACACTTTTAAGGCTTTGATTACTGAAATGACAAAAAAATGCTGACTTTAAACAACTCAATTAATTAAATGAATCGAAAAGGTTAAAAAAATTTAACTTAACAAGCATAATTCTAGTTACAACAAGGAAATATAAAAAAAAACAAAAAATTTATCGACCCAGTCTACCTAAAAACCTGGCACCATCTGATTGCCAGGCAAAAACGATACCGCTAGACTAACGGATCAAATTGATTTTTAAAGTTCTAACTCTTATTTATCTAAGCCAAATGTTCACTCTTTATTTTTGTATACTTAACTAAAAATGTGCTTTTTACTAACAAAAACAGGGGGTACTGGGTCGTTAAATTAGAAAAATTCCTTCGCAAAATTATGTTTTTTTAAGAATTTGCAAATAAGCAAAACTATTGGTATTTAGCTTTCAAATACAATTAAACGGTTTATTGAGACAATTATCTTTTAAATTAAATCAGGTTAGTTTTTTTAATTAATGCATTTATTGAAAAGTTGTGTGAATTTTTTTTGTGAATAGTTTAAGAAAGGTGTGTTATAATATATAAAATCAACGTTTATCAAAAATGTTTTTGCTTTTATAACGTAAATATTTAAATTTTTTAATTTACTTCTTATATCTTTAATCAGGGGGCAAATAACATCATTCGTTTCCAGTCGAAATTCTACTCGATCGATCGAATTGTCAATGCTTTTAATATAGGAATCCTAATTAAAATTTTTTCATTTCGTTTCGAATCGAGTGCTGTAGTTTGCCCCAGAGCTTTAACCCCTGTTTCATTGTCGTTCTCAATGTGCAAAAACTTGAGGTTCATAAAGTCGCAGATCGCCAGACACTGTTACAACATTTTTACTTCTAAAATTGTAACAGCATTTAAGCAAATATCAGTTGCTTTTAAGGGAAAAAAAATTTTTTTTGTTTTTTTGTGTTAAGTTATAAAAAATTATAAGCTCTAAATTTTTTTAAAAAAGTTTTGTAAGAATTGGATGCCCTTGTAGATCAGAGGCAAGTACACAAGTCTATAAGTCTGGGGGTGGTGGGTTCAATTCCCACATTTTTTATCCTTTTTTTCTTATCCTTCTCTAAATTTGTTCTTTTTTTATCTCTACCCTTTCTATCTGCCTTTCCAGATAACACAAGCGGATTGAATTAAGCGGACCCTGCATTTTTCCTCATAACGGTTGCCTTTTCTACCTAACCTAGCTTTCGTAAATGTTACAAAAAATGTTTCATAAATCTGATCTTAAAGTTGTATTTCTTAATTAAAACGAACTTTCGTATAATTTACCAATTGAAACAAATAACGAAAAATTTTCGTTACTTTCGTAAAATTATAAAATATTAATATCAAATTTGTTTGTAATAACTATGAAAGTTTCGTTTATTATACGAAAAATGTTATCGTAAAATGTTCCACGGATTATTTTCAGTGTATGTATGAATTACGTATCGCAACAGCTTATCAACATCCTAAAACATCTTGTATTATGTTTTATCGTATCTGAGCTATGGAATGGAAGTGTGATTCGTTTTGTGTAGTTCTGTACTACAACTTGATAATGATATAAATGTTGAATTACTGTTTTATAGTTTTCGTACAAAAACATTTTATTTACTTATTTAATCATAAATATTAATACATATTTAACAATAATGGTTTACGTTTATAAAAAGATATTTTCTGTACAAAATGTCTTCTAATTACAAGTACTTCTTGTCCTTGTCAGAAGTCAGACCCTTAATCTAGGTCAATGGTCTTTAATTTTATTTTTCTTGACTCATAAATTCCAAAAATATAGTAAAAATGCAAAGCAATTACTTTTTGCCAACTTTTCGGACTTTCGGTCTTAACCTGTCCTTAGTTTTACAGTTTAAGGCTCAAAATTTTAAAAAATGCAAATAGTACCAAACATGTAAAAAATGTGAAAGAATTACTTTTTGTCCAAACTTCTGACTTTTGACCTCAATCTGGGTCAAAAGTCGTTAATTTCATTTATGTTGACTCATTATCCAAAACAAGGAAAAAACCCCAAATATAGGGGAAAATAAATTTTGTTTACATAATTGACTTTCAACATTAATGGTTATTCATAGTCCTTTCTTTGATAGTTCAATCCTGCAAATTGCAAAATATTCAAAAATA
This sequence comes from Melanophora roralis, assembly GCA_963583895.1. Taxonomy (NCBI): domain Eukaryota; kingdom Metazoa; phylum Arthropoda; class Insecta; order Diptera; family Rhinophoridae; genus Melanophora; species Melanophora roralis. The sequence continues at coordinate 557,819 of OY757187.1, forward strand.
AAATACCTAAAACGCACCACAATAAAAAATTTACCCTTTTTGGGCCCTAAGTGGAAACAAATTGAAAAAAGTATCAAAAACATTTTTATTTATTTTTGAAGAGGATTTGAACTCAATTACCATTATTAAAAACTTGAAAAAAAAAAACAAAACCCCTTTGGCTCAAAATTTAAAAAAAAGTAAGTAACTTTGTCCGATAGCTGTCAAACGCAATTATAATTATGTTTTTATTTTAATTGGTTAAGAAGTTACAGAACCGACCTAGGTTAGGTTGGGTTAGGTTGCACTGACTGGCCCTGAAACTCCATAAAAACTTACTAGTTCGATGTAATGAAATCCAGGGTGATTCACACTCTCTTGGCAAATGCCAGCAGCCTTATCTTTCTAACCCCAGATATTTCCTTCAGGCCTTGGATAGTGACACAGAATATGCTAAGCTTTTTGCCTTTCCACCCTGTCTTGCCTTGTAGGGTTCCATATTTCGAAAAAGTATCAACAACATGCAATTTGAATTTTGTTTCCATTCCATTAATTAAAAAGTAACAAAAAAGTACATTAAAATTACCAATATAAAATAATAAGGGTCAAAGAGGTACTACAAACATATTTATACTTTTTTAAGATTTGTCGAGCGCAGTTTGAACTGTGCTTTTATTTTTATTGGTTAAGAAGATATAAAATAGAACTAAACAGTATAAAAATATAGTTTTAACTAACACAAGTCCGAATTTTTTTTAATTGAAATTTTTGTTTTTACCGTGTATAGTTCAGAAGATATAAACTTTCTGTTTTTTTTTTTTCTATTCGTCACATTTTTACAGTCTTCGGGTCCGAATTTCACGAAATCGCATTCTAGTGGATCTATTCATCGGAATAAGTACTTACAGCCCAAATTTCAAGTCTTTAGCTTTACATGTTCGGGCTGCACAGTGATGAATAATTAGTTGGTCAGTCAGTCATTAACGGTGTTCCTTTATATACATAAAAAGAACATTTATTATGAATTTATTCCTTGTTTCGCCTTTTTTTATATTAAATATAAAATTTGCTAATTTAAATGACTTAAATTCAAAAGAGTGTCCGCTCAAATGAGCAATAAAGCCCAACTCTACTTTACTTTTAAATATTAATTAATTATAAAACTAATTTTTTTGTACAAATTCATAAAAATATAATTTACCCCTAATGTAAAAATTTACTAATACTCACATTAAATACATATATTAATTGTTTTGTCTTTTTATTTAATATGAATGCATGTATCAGAACTGTAAAAAGCTGCAATCAATGGTGTTTAGAAAATAAGGAGCGTAACATAAAAATGATATTTGATTAAATCACTTAATGAATTTGATTGCAGTTTCAAAGGTCACCTTCCTTAGTGTACAATAGAATAGTTTTAAGGGTAAGTTTTACAACGAATCTGCTGGGCTGTACCATGGAATAGTTTAAATACATAAAATGTACGGAGGTTAAGATTTTGGTGTGTAGGAAACCCTTTTTCTGTTTTTATTTTTATTTTTTTTATATAATTTTTTTTGCAAAAGTCTATAAAAACATTTTTTTTTAATTTATCACTCCACAAATATTTAGCATAAAATAAAGCCACAAATCTCACACAAAAATCTTAAAAATTTACAAAGTAATGCAGAAATGTGTTGCCTCTCGAGCTGCTAATTCCTTTTGCCCTTTTTGTCCACCAAGTTGTGCAATGTTTTCTTGGCTTGGATTTTTTTTACAGAAAACTTGTTATATATAAGATTTCGATTTCACCGCATTAGAAATGTGGTATAAAAAGTCTTATTATTTTAACAGAAACTATTTTTGTGCTTGAATTTAAATGCGAACATTATGAAAGATCACACCGTGAATTTCCCCCATATGTAATATTTAATTTTGAGGGGTAAATGGATATACTTTAAAGGCAGGGAAGGAATGTAAATGTATCATATAAAAATATTTAATAAGCAAATCTTTATTTTTCGATAGCAAACCTATAATAAAAATGAAATGTGTAAAACAATACCAATAACTTCATTAAGCAAAGTAAAAACTTAAAAAAAGGATTTCTTAAAGGTGATTTCATAATATAAGTGGAATTTGTGTCACATGCGATGCTAGCTGTACGGAACTGTTCTTTCTCAATTTAAAAAGGAACTAATTAACGATCATGGTAACTTCCAATAACAGTATGCCCACAAAGTATATTAATGCAGCTCAAAAGTAAAAACAAATTGATCAATTATTTCTTGACAGGTCTGACCGAACTGAAAATATTTTTAACAATATGTGTACACTTAATGTTTTTCATGCCATCAGAGTTGCATTTTCCAAAAAATATATTTTTTTGATTTTCTTGAAGAGATCTTTAAGTACACAGAAAAAATTACGCAGTAAAAAACAAAACAAACATTCAGTTTTTCTAAATATTTATTAGATTTTTTGCATCCTGAACGCTTGTAGTAAAAAACTTCACATGGCGTTAAACTTTATGTTGAACACTGGTTTTGTTTTCTACTATAAAGGGTTTAGTTTTGGCAATGGTAAACGTGCGTTTAGTAATTACCTATACGCGTTCAGAGAATTTAAAAAGTTTTATTATTTTTATGCATTTTTAAAACCAGCTTCATATTTTCTCACAGAACTCTTTGAACGGCAGTAGTGCGTGGCTATCAACAACATCTATTTAACATGCTTTTAAAAAAGGCAAACGGGATTGCTTTTTCTTTCTGATTGAGAATGAAGTTAACCAATTTTCCATAACTAACTAAGAGTGAACACTCGTTCAGAAATTTATTAAGCTAAACGTGAAATTTTATGTTTCTCTTGCAGAAATTCACTGAATGTTACATTCAATTTATTTAAATGAAAGTTCAGCCCAAAATAATAAAAAAATTTTTACAAAACATTTAGCTCGTCTTTGAAATAGCTTAGTATTTAATAACCTTCGTTTAGTCAAATGTTTTTTTTTCTTATTTTTAACAACTGATTTAAGTTTTTTAAAAGAAACCTTTAATGTGTTTAACAACGGGTATTCAAGTTTAATTTTTTCTTAACGTTGCATTTAATTAAAATAATTTTTCCTGTGAATGTATACATACATTTGTAAGTACGTTTGTCAAAGCAGAGGTTAGGGAAGCACGATGTGATATGATATGAATCTAATAATGCTGAAATTTTTTATCAATATTAGGTTGTTCTCAACCTTGAACCCGTTTGACCTTGCCTCTTAATATAATTTGCAAAGTCATTTATAAATTTGAAAATATTAAAAGTTTTTCATAAAATCAAAAAGCTTTTGAAGTTCGATTGTGTCATATATTTTTGTATTATGGTTATTTTCCTAATTGGAATACTGAGTTCTTAACTATTTAATTTAAAAATTTATTAAACAGAATTATGTAATGGTCGCTTTTAAATCCATTACTGACAGCTATTGGTTCCCATAATACGCCTGATAGGCAGGACAATATACACAGCAAATATTTATATGTATGTAAGTATCTATACATATGTACATATGTATGTATGTTTATATGTACATACAAAACACTTAACTATAATTCTTTATTTAAGCAATTAACCCGCTACTTTGTAAGCGCAATTTTAAATAATTACTAAAGCAAAGTACTTAATGCAAAAAAATGCAAAAGAAATGCTATGAGCACAATATAGTAGAATTTTCATGATTTTTTATACAATCATAGCCCCAGAATCTTTAATTTTCTATTTTTAAAATATGCTAAAATATACCAAAAAAGTAAATACAGTGAACTCGCGGAAACGTGAATATCCAGAATCGTGAACATCCAGAAACGTGAACACTTTTTATTTAACATTAACTACTCTAAAACGTGAACAAACATTGAAAGCTTTAAAACGTGAACAGTTTATTTCTTAGGTTTTTTTTTGTTTTCATTAATTTTATTAGTTTTGGCAGTCCCCAAATTATGCAATTAAAGTATCTATAAGCGATATACATAGTTTTATTTGCATAAGGTTGATTTTTATGGTTAGATTAATAAGACAATTATGTATTACCCAAAAAACGTAGGTTTTAAAATTTTAAAATTGGACTTTTCGGGTTAAAGCGTTGTAAAGTTTTGACTAGATTTGGATGTTTTTGAGCTAGTAACAATATATTGATAAAAAAAATTAAATTTGTTAGAAAATAGTTAAAACATATTCAATCGGAAACGTGAACAAAATCGAAAACGTGAACACCGTTGGTAAAAATTAGTTCACGTTTCCGCGAGTTCACTGTAAGTACTTTTTGACACCTAATTAACGCTCGACCTCAATCTGGGACAAAGGTTGTTTATTTCATACATTTTCATATTCCCAAAAAATTAATAAAAGAAAAAAAAATTAAGAAGAAATACATACATAAATAAAATTTTTACCTTAGAGTTTAAAATTGAAAAAAGCACCAAAACCAAGTTCATGTTTTTCGGCATCTGCCATTGATCAGAAAAATACAAAAAATACCTGCATATAATTTTTACCCTAAAAAAGTGCCAGACACTGATCCGATTTTTTTGAAGGAGAAAACTATACTTTTTAAATGTTGCTTGTACAGTGTTAAGTTTAGGAGGTATTAACACATCCGATTTCTCTACTTGGATAATTTTTACCCGAATTTACCGAAATCCCGCCTTAGTGGATCTTTATATCGCAATGTAAATTTCAAGTCTTGAGCTGTACGCGTTTGGGCTGTACGATAATAAATGAGTCAGTAAGTCAGTCAGTCATAAACGCTGTTCCTTTATATATGGTTTAAAACAGCAGCAAAAAGCGACAATGCAAATACTTCTTTATGTTGTGCGATTAGTACTAACTGACATGTGCAACAAACAAAAACTCACTAATTGTGTACACATGTGGTGATGCTTAATATCATTGTGAGTATTTAAAAAAAGAAAATCCGCCTTTCAAGTTAAAGTTAAATTTACACAAATTATGCGTAAATATATGCACATTAAGGGGGTTTTAAAGTTTTTAAACAACAATTTTTAGCACTTAAAATTAGTCTGCATGTGCATCTCTTAAAAAGGCATTAGAGTTACAGTAACGTAATCGAATTTAAAATTCTCTTTCACATTGTTCTTTAATGTCAATTCGTTTTCATCACTTGTTATTGGCTTGTCATTACTAAATGAAAATAAGACTTAATATTTGTTTAAAAATTAAGTTTTTTTATTACATGTTCCGAAGTTGTCTTTACGGATCTCCACAAAGTCTTTTATTAAGAAAATTTATTTAAAGTTGCAACAATTAATATTAAAATCTAATTGCTATTAAAAATCGGAAAGATTGATGTATTTATAAATGGTGGAGATACTTACCCTACAGATAAAACAACTTCAAATTAGTTGCGTATCTGACCTTTTTTTCGCACATCGAACTATTGATTTTAACATTAGGTTGTCATAGGAGCCAAACTAGTTTAGTTTTTATATAGTTATATACTAGCTTAAATACTAGTTTTTGTTTTTTTTTTTTTAATTAAGGCTTTATTACTTCGCCTGAGGACTGGTCCAAGCCTATTGACGTGAACGGTTCCTTAAAGTAGGGACCAGTTACTTCGCCCGAAATAGTGCGGTTGTGCTAAAGCATGACAAAATATACCACTAATTTCTGAATAACTTCTTAACACTTGCAAACATAAAAAATGTTATTTAGCCGATCACAATCGAACAAATCGTTCTCAAATAATGATGAAATGTATCAGCATAACCGCTTTGTTTCGGGCCCGTAAATAATCTAAGCCAGATAGAAAAAAAAACTGAAACCTAAAGTCCACAATTTTTTACTTAAAAATGATTTTTGCTGCAGACCAGTGTTTAAAAACAAATTTTCATGTTTAGGATAAAGCTATTTACGCGTAACAATTCATAAGAAAAATTTGTTTAAACTCAAGGTTGAAGTTTATGTGTTTTTTAAGAAACCGTTTCACATTCAACGACAATTTTATCAAATGTTATTCTCAAATCTAAAAATAACTTTAAAAAACCTTTAAAAATAGTATTTTTACAATTTAATAAGCATTTAATACAAGTTTGCAAACCTTTACAAAATAAATTTTAATACATATTACGCATTGAATTTCTTATCATATTAATTTGTTACATTTTGTAAGCAAAAAATTAAATAAAAATTATTAAGTCCACGCTTAGCAAATTGTAACGCTTAAAACAGAAATAATTGTTAATAAATTTCCAAAAATACTTAAACATAATTCTTTTAAGGCTTTACGTTTTGCGAAGCATTAGTATAAATTTAAATGTATTAAATTAAATTATATTTAAACTAGATTTACCCAGCCAAATTCCTAGGCCGTTTACACCATTTAAATCCTAATTTCTGTTGTTCAATAATTTTATTTTGTGGTGTATTTGAACAATGCTCCCTTACATTCTTCCATTTGTTTCTCTCCTGAGTTGGCACTAGTTGCATATATGCTTTTTATTTTTCCTCGGCGTATGTTAATGTTATAAGCACATAGACTACAGCAGGCTACCGACTACATTCTCTCAAAATTAAAATACATGTATTTATATATTAAGAACTATTTTGACGACACCAGGATACACTAAACAAGGTAAACAAGGCGAATTAAAAAAAATTTGCCCTCTGCATTTCCCTTTTGTGCTTAAACGTGGGAATGGCAAAAAAATTAAAAATGACATACAAAATTAAATATATGTTAAAGTGAATGCAGGGCACACTCTACCAGGTAATATCAAACAGCCCAGCTGATTAAATTAAATTTGACAATTTTACGTTTGTATTAATTTTGTATTAAATTTTGAATTTTTCTGACATTTCATCGTTCAAACACAATGCAGAAAAATGCAGAGGGCGAATTTTTTGAATTCGCCTTGCTGCTATCTTGTTTAGTGTACCCTGAGTGAATGCCAAATTTATTATAATCAGTTGGGCTCTTGATATTACCTTATTGAGTGTACTATGGACGACATCTTAGCTACACGGTAACATGACTACAATTGTAGCTGTGACCAAAAAATAAACTTATTTCTATATAAGTAGGCGGCAAATGAGAAAACTGAGAGAAAATATATAAGAGTGTTTCTATTTTACTCCACACGCTGGGGAAATCATAAAAAAATTTATATTGACTGTAAATTCAACAAAAAAAAAAAAACAAGCAAAACAAAGGATGTTTATTTTAAATGGTACCTTAACTTGTAATAAAACATTTTTGCTTTCTGTTTTAAGTTTGGATTTGATTTAAAATGCTGAATCAAGGCATATCCATACAAGGTGGCCACAAGAAAAAAAATTAAGAGAGTCGTTCTCTTACGCTAAATTTTTTTATATGGAGTTTGACACTAAACTTGAAATTATTTTTCAATTTTAGTTTAAAACTTTATTTAAAACAATAAAGAGCAAGAGAACGACTCTCCTAATTTTTGTTCTTGCGGCCACCTTGTATGGATATGCCTTGTGCTAAATATTAATATACTGCAACAGACAAAAAGTTAATACCACACCAGCACAGATTTAAATTATAGAAATTTTGTAGTAGCTAACCACATGGCTACGATTGCAACCACTGCATTTACAGTGTGTAGATTTGTTTGTTGCCTGCTGTTGTCTATGTGTTTAATAAACTTTTTTTTAACTTCCAAAAAAAATAAATTCCGTTTGCGTTTCTGGATAACATGTAAGTTAAATGTGTGATGTTTACAGCCACAAACATAACTACCGTTCAAAGAGTACTGATGATGAAAACCTGTAGCTGATTTCGAAAATGCATTTTGTTTGACTGTTGTTGGTAAGAAATGTAAGATGTTTCGATTCATTTTCATGGTCGTTTCAGCGGTCATATGCATTCATTTTTGTTTTCGGTCGGGACACCGGCACAAATTGTAGCTAGCCTCTCATCTGGCAGTCTCCTTAGGGTCAAGAAAAAATTATTTGGGGTTAGTCCGATATCTGACTTATCCACGGACACAGAATTGGTTAATTTTTTCTTATTTAATTTTTTAATTTTTCTTTTTACAATTTTTATTAATTACATGTTTGCTCTGACACTAGCACTTTAATTTATAAGATGTATTTTCTTGTTGTGTTAGATTAGATTACATTTTAAATAAGTAAAATAAATAAAAAAAAACCCCTGGAGCGACTCCGGGGAAGTTGTAGGGATTCTTTCAAATTTTGTATGGCAACCCTGTTAGGGCTTGGAGATAGGGGATGAGTATGTTCCACAAAAAGTTTTGGGAGAAAAGATTAATTGGGGTCGGTCTTACACCAATTCCCCATTACTTTGCCAATTTCTTTACTTGGGAAAAGTGATGTTGCTGAAATGTGTGCAAGAATGTGTGAGGGCACGTCTGCTGTATAAATTAAGTACAGAATTGGCCCTAAGATACTCTCTTGAGATACGCCAGCTCCCATTGGCTCAGCGCAACTTCTTAAGTTTTCTTCTTTCATTAAAATTTGTCGGCCGGTTATGTACATTTACAAAAGGCTAAAAAGATTCCGTGGCAAGTTCAACTTTAGTTTGTGTGGGAGACATTAATGATTAGCACAGGACAGTGTTTCTTTTCTTTTAAGGTATTTTTTATAACCTGTACCAATCTGTGGCTTTGTTCGTTGATAATATGTTGGCTTCTAAAGTCGAATTTGTGATTCAGAATGCAATTGGTTTCATTCCAGATCGGGTACAGCTGGTTTTTACCAAATTTCTCGAAAAATTTGGCAATAGAGTCATAGGCCTCTAAGACTCAAACTTCGAAGAATATTTTCCAGGTTTAGAAATCATCTTTACTAAAGCAATTTTCCATACTGGCGTGAAATGATCAAGCCGTAATAAGAAGAGAATTATATTTTTCGCTGAACAATTGAGCTTTAAAAGCATCGTATTGCTTATTTTATCAAAGCCGGTAGCTTTCCTAGCATTTAAGTTTTTGATAGCCTCTACGATATCTAGAAATTGGAAACGTATTTCTGAAGGGCGTCTTTAAACAAGAGGTAGTAATTCACTCATGTCAGCCTATTAGGGGGCGGTGTAAGTATATTATACAAAAAGGTTTTACAATTACTCAGTAAGCTGGTAGGTAGCCTTGATACTTTTAATTTAACTCTAGTTAATTTGAATTTTCTTTCTCTCAATAATTTGAACTCTCGTTAATATTAAATCTCAATAACTTATTATATGTATGCACGTGTGGATGTAGTTAACGAATCCAAACTGAAAAATATACTTTTTTGAACACAAAACAAATGAACGATAAGTTTTTTTTAACCGTTTACATATGAACACACAAACTTTTAGAACTTCCGTTTAAAATAGTTGGACACTAATATCACATTTTTGTTATTTTGGTTTTTTTTTTAGTTTTGTACGATAAGTTTTCTGAAAATAAAAAATTAATCTAAATTTACACACACATATATACATACATACGTGCCCCTTTTGAACAAATTAAAGATAAATTTTGAATAGAAGCACCTAAATAGTGACTACTTACAATCTAAACAAATTTATTTCAATTTACAATGTTGAAAGTCGTCGGATAATTACTACAACATTTGTACAAATTTTGTTAGTGTTTGTATAGAAATATAGTCAATTTACAACATCTGTGACTTTGTAACTGTAAATCATAATCTTATGCTTTCCTTCTCTGTTAAATATGCATCAGAATTTTTCGTATTTCCCTTAGGCCAAATATACGGATGTGGTATAAGTGATCGCCCCTAGCGTTTTAAATATTAAATATGGGCAACTCCATTGTGATGGCTAAAACCATTTTGCTGACATTTTTGCTTATAACTCAAACAAAATTTTAATTAAAAAACAAGGCTTTGTTTGATATTCAAAGATGATATATTTTAAAGCAATAAATTAATAGTAACTAGACATTGAAAAACATTTTTTTTTTCTGCTTTTAATGGTACTTGATGTATTATTTCTACAAAATTATTTTTTTTTTGCTTAAGGAAAAGCCTTTTAGGAAATGCGATTGGAGTGACATTTTTAACAAAACAAAACAAGATTATTCAGTATGTGATCATTCTAAAATCTTGTGAAATAAATAAATATAAAACATGAACTAATTTATTTATACATATTTCGATCATTTATATTCTTTAGACGTAAATAAAGAAAGCACATTTTTCCCAATTTCAGCCTGTTTACACTATATTTTAAATCGTTTTTACGTTTAGCGTACGACACGTTTTTTAAAAAAATTGATTAAGTAATTGATTAAAAATTTATAAGAACTTTAGGTCTCTATCGATGAGCATGTTCTATTTTAATTTGAAAAAGCGTATGGTATCAGCTGTTTTTAGGAAAATTACAAGTAAAATAATTTTTTTTGTATTTAACGTGTAAAAGCAAAAATAAAAAACTACCTGAAAATGACAATTTTGACAGACACGCAATTAAATGTGGATTGCCAAAGTGACAAGCCATAAAAAAAATAAATGGATCCCGCCTAAAGCAGCTTAATAACATAAAACTCTTTTTTAACCAAAAACAACAACGTATTTGGTTGGCTGGTTGGCAAAAAATAAAAAAAAATACTCAAATTAAAAAATTAATTAATAAATAAATATGAATGAAGAAGTAGATTTTCGCTTATTTTGTTTTATAAATGACCCATTTTTTGCAAAAAGTTTTAACGATAAAATTGTTTCTTACTTTCAATGAAGTTTTTTTTTTCATTTTAATTTGGTTTTTATTATAAAAATAATATTTTTTTTTCATTTCTTCAGTATAATATTAAAATGGTTTTTAAACGTTGTTGCTGCTTATCAGCTCCTAGTTCCGCTCACAATGATCTCGTTTTGTTTGTTTTATCCCAAGCATGTGGGTGAAGGGTGATTAGCATTAGTTAGTATAATTATACATATTAACACATATTATGCACAAATGTACAATAAGTTATTAAAAATGGAATGATTATATATGTATATGTATGTACATATGTATGTACATTTGTATAGAAATAAAAATATAAAATTTTAAACGAATATTGTATAAATCTTAAATTTCTCATTAAATGCTTTTTTTATAAAAATTAATTTCTAAATTTTGAAATTGGAGAAACCAACAGTGACATAAACTTATAAATATAGACTTACAACGGAAATTTAAATTCATACTTATATGTATGTATGTATGTATGTTTATACATTTGTACTAGAGAGGTCGACCGGTTATTTATCATTCGACCGGGTTTGACCATTTTTTTTTTTTGTTTTACTAATGCCGGTTATTTTAAAATTACCATTTTTTCAAATACGAATAACACGAATAACCGTTTTTTTGAACAAAGGAAAAAGGATCATCTTATTTCTTTACATTCGCTAATATATGTATGAAAAACGTTTCATGAAGAATATCAAAACAAGATATAGTAAAAGATTTTAGTAGAGTGTAAATAAAAAGAATTAAAAAACGTGTTTTGTTAAATTTAAAAATGTAACTTGCAGTTATCGGCAGGAAGTATAGATAAAAGATGTGTGTTACCACATTGGTATTTGCCTGAGATCCCCCTCGCGCCAATTCATCTGCAGTTTTATTTCCGGATATCCCAGAGTGTCCTGGAACGCAACAGAATGTAATGCTCGCGAGTCTCTTAAGTTCCGATCTTCAATCCCTGACCGCCTTTGACCCACCAGGCATGTGCCCTAAGAGCAACTTGGCCATCCACATATATAAATAGTAATGCATTCTCCCCTAAGAACGCTGTTCTGCTGAGATAAGTGGGCAATGGGATGCACAACAGTGCTCGCTCAGTCTGAACGACTCCGCGATTTTAAGTGATTCGCTTAAGATACCTGCTATAGTCCCAGTGTCCGTCCTGGGGCCATCGGTGTACATGGCTGTTCTTTTAAGCATTAAGTGGCCAACGACGATCTCTCCGATATTAGTATCCTAACGCTCTGTGTAAAGTCCAAATATTGACACAAGTAGTGGGACTCATAGGCTATAATCCGCAGTTGTTCGATACCTTCCATCTTAGTCAGTATGCTAGCATGTCCCGAAGGCAAATCGCACCATTTCCCCGTCTCCCTGAGTCTCAAACTACTCCTGATTGCAGAGTTCTCAATAAAAATGTCCATAGGTAGTAGGTTCAGTATCGTATCAAGGGCAGTTTGTGGAGTACCTCCAAGAGCTCCCATAATACAATCCGAGGCAACCCTTTAAATCTTATTCAACATTCTACGGAGGCAGTCCCTTGAGGCAGCGGATAGTAGACTGGCCCCCATTAAAATACCGTTGCATTTCCCTTACATCACATTCTGTGCTATTTAAAATAGAATAATATTGCACTACAGATCTAAAATGATTTCGAAAGGGTGAAAAACCAAGTTGAATTCGCCAGGGAATGGCCGACCATTGTTTTTAATTGATTTAAATACATATTATTTATAAGTATATTTGATTTTAGTTCTTTTTTTTTTTTTGCAACAAACACATTCTATTGAAATAACTGCCCTCACATTTGAATCTTTCCATTGGACCTTAACAAGAATAAAACACTCCTTTTAATAAAAACTTAAACATTTTGCAAACATCTCCTTACGTTTAGGTACTAAGCCATTCTTAATCACACGATTTTAATTCATAAAATTTTAAAAATTTACTTGTTTACGAAAATTGTAACCTAATTTTAAAAAACTTAAATAAACATTATACGGAGGCGAATTCTTTGGACAAAAAAATACCCATTAACAGGGAACACCAGGGCACACTAAACAAGGTAATATCAAGACGAACTCAAAAAAATCGTCCTCTGCATTTCCTTTCTGTGTTTGAACGTGAAAATGTCAAAAAAATTCAAAATTTCGTACAAAATTAAATATTTGTTACCTTAATATAGAAAGGTCTTAACTTGTAATTTTTAATTATGATTATTTGGCTAATTGTGATTATTAACAGACCATTTATCGAAATAAAGGATAACGACATATATGTATGTATGTGTAAATTTCATAAATATATCGTTGCAGACGCAACGATTCCCAATGTTAACGATTTACAACATAAAAAATCCTTAATGAATCTTAATGATATTGTCTGCTAGGGCTCACTGATACGCAGACGCCTGCCGGATAAAATCCACATTTGTCATCTATTAAATTTTGGAAAACTACTTGAAAAATTCATTCATGAATGAAGTCTAAAAGTTGTTTCGAGGGAAAACTAATGGGGGTCTGTGATACATTTAATTCCTCTAAGGCCGACTCCTGAGAAGTTGAAGGGGTTTTTACCCTATTTCTTTTTTAATTTTGTATGGCAACCCTGTTAGGGCTGGAGAATATTCCACAAAAATGTTTGGTGGAAAAATTATCTGAAGTTGGTCTTATATTTAACATTTGTAGGAGCACCCTGAAAGCTGTGAAAGCGATTTAAAAAATAAAAAAATTAAACTTCGTATGGCAACCCTGTTAGGGGACGGAGATTGGGTGTATGTTCAACAGCATTAATTAGGAAAAATTAACGAGAGTCAGTCTTACATTGCACCTGTGTAGGGGCGATTCCGGGACAGTTGTGGAGTTTCTTATGTACAAATTTTAGACAAATAAACCCAGTAAAAAAAGTGAGGAAAAAGAAGTAGAAAAAACCCAGAACTAGCTTACTTGAATCACTTCAAATTTTGAGGAAAAACCAATTAATTTTACATAGGGTTGTCATTGGAGGGATGCTATTTATTTTTGCCAAATTTAAACCGCATATAATCAACATTTTCGATGCTACAAAATTTCCATACCAAGGTGTTATTTTGAAGTAGATGTAAAACTTGAACTTTTTCTTCATTTGATATGTGGGGAAAAAACACTCCTACTAAGGAAGGAATTTTCTGATCTAAAATGCGATTTTAATGTTCTTTTTAAATCTAGCTTTTTATGTGGTATAAACCTAAAATTTATTACAACACTTTAACCAAGTGTAAATCGTTGCTCAATACAAACAAAACAATGACATCGGCGATTCATTTATAATGCTAGTTTTTATTTCTGCATTTAATTAAATGCAACAAAACCAGAAAATATGCAATAGCATCTTTAGATGTGATTTAAATGTGGTCTGTAAAAAATCGCATCAGTTTTTTTTTTTTTGCTGGGAACAGATGTAGTCTTGGTTTTTGGCTTATATCTCTGTCAGTTATCCGGCGATTTTGCTGAATTTTTGTAGAAAAATCTTCGCAAGTATACCAGATGTTTTGATACCCTAAACAGGTCTGAGAAATATCAAGGGGCTTAATAAACTTGATTTCAACAGATTAATGGATAGAAGGACACCGCTATATCGACTTCCCTATCTATAAGGATCAAGAAAATATATACCTTATGGGGTCGCAGCAAATGGGTATTAAAGAAATTACAAACGGAATGACAAACTTATATAAATATACTTTTGTCACTAACGTGAAGGTTATAAAAACTGAAAAGCGTACTGATTTGGAACCAGAAATAATGGAATAATAATAATCACCCTATATTTATGGTACATTTAAATTTTTACTGTTGTTGTTGTGTTGTTTATCCCGTTTACCATTAATACCAAACTTACTAGGTACTTAACTACCAAGAGTGAAAACCCATCCCCTTTGTTAAAATCTATCAACACTAAGAATTCGAAATCAATTAAAACACCAAGACTGTTGCGTGTGATCCTGATTAATTCATATACCCTTGGTGTTAAATTAGTGTGTTAAGTTAAGTAAATAAAAGAGATGGCGAGCAACACATTAAATAAATTGAAAAATCTTTATAAAATTCATAAAAAAAAAATTCAAATATTGCTGTTGTACAGTTTATTTACGTGTTAGAAGTAACAGAATTCATTTATAATTTATATTAAAAGCCAGGATCCCAATCAGTTTTCTGTGGCTCCGGATGTGTTGAATAACAAACAATAATATCACCAGGCTGTGGAATAATCTTAGTATCCTTTAAACGTAAGCCGCATTCAACATCTTTCTTAATAGAATCTACTTCATTTTTTAAATGTCTCATGGATTCCAGCGGTCCTATTAAGAGTATAAAATAATTATTTAACAAATAAGAGAATTATATCAAGTCAAGCCCGATAACATTATACGCTACACCACAATTTATTTTATTTTACGTAAGTACTAGCACCTTTAAAAATTACATGTAGATTAAAGAAACTTCCGGAAATAAGGATTTTATGGAGTCATATTATATAATCACCCTTATTGTGATTGGCGTCGGCGTAGTCGTTTTTAGTTTTTTAGCACCGTCTAACAAAGACGCCAATGTTAAGTGGTAAGGGTATATATAAGTTTGTCATTCCGTTTGTAATTTCTTTAATATCCATTTGCGATCCCATAAAGTATATATTTTGTTGCTCATTATAGATAGGAAAGTTGATTTAGCGATGTCCGTTAATCTGTTAAAATCAAGTTTCTAAAGCCCCTTGATATTTTGCTATTAAAATTCAGCAAAATCGACCGATAACTAAAAGAGATACATATAAGCCAGCAACCACGACCACTTCTGTTTATTTTTCTAAAATTTTTACATAAAAACCTTTACAACTGCCCTGGAGTTGCCTTTTCACGGGTGCAATATTAGACCGACTCCCAATAATTTTCACTTCCATTTTTGTGAAACATTCTTACCCCCTAACATCGGCCGCTAACAGGGTCACCATACAAAATAAAAAAACCCCTAAAACTTCCCCAAATTTACCCTTAAGGAAATAAAACGTGTCACAGACCCCCATTAATTTTCCCTCCAAAACATATTTCTAGAGCATACTTACCCCCAATCTTCATCGCCATACAAAATTTTAAAAAATTAAGGTAAAACCCCCTACACGTTGTGAATGGTATATAAGATTCGGCACGGCCGAATATAGCTCTCTTTCTTGTTTTTCTGTTTGTTTTTAAGTCATTGAATCTGAAGAGCTTTCAGAATTAAAAGGCAGAGTATGTTTCGCAATTTTGTTGTCTTCTTCCTCTAACTCGATAATTTCACAAAAAATGGAGTCTTTAACATCTGTGACACTAATATTGTATTGAAACTCTTGTTAGAGTAGTTGCCATTGTTTAACAAATTCCTTTGTGTTAGTGCGTTGCGATACATACCTAAACAAAGTTCCTTATAAAAAATGCTTGCTGCCGGAAAGCTAGCAGGCAAAGTCAGCTGCGAGGAAGTTTTTGGTTGTTCATTTGGTGGTGGTGGTCTGGTAAAATTTTCCCGTTTATATAGGGGCTGCTCTGTCTAGCCACTTTTTTCTAAAACGTAGACATTTTACTAGAACTACTTTGAAGCAGGTTTGATGTGATGGCTGGGATAGTTTCTAAGATATACCGTATTAAAAATGTCTTTAAATTTATGCAATATTAGTTGGATTTTTCTTGCTTCTATTCAAACAAAAAAAAACTTATTTTCCTAATTTAGCTTTGTAAAGGACCCGTGGCGAATTTTGTCGCAACAGAGATCAAAATTACTGAGATACATATAAGGGATATTGTACTAAAAATAGGTTATTTCAGGTTTTTGTTTATTAACCGATCCTGGTGGATTTAATTAAATAGCGACCTGCTTAGGAAAATTTTTGGGAAAAGTTTAAAAAAAAAATACTGTTTTATGTGATATCCGAGGGTGGCGCTAATATTGAAAACTGTAGCAAATTCCGGACCGATCGAAATAAAATGCAGTGTAAAGTTAAGTGGTAAGTGGAAGGCCTTGAACACGTACGTTAAGTATACACAGAAAGTGACTCTGGAATGATCGTTAATATTAAGGGTGTGTTTTAGGATTACCACGTATGTACATATGTTTCTGTGGTGTGCGTTTAAAAATACTTTTATATTGAAAACATAGATTATGTTCTTACCATCGTAAAGAACTTCACCATTACGTAACAAACGGAACTGATGTGCTCTTTTTAAAACACCTTTTGTACAGCGACAACCTGCAACAGGTATTTCCTTTCTCCCATCCGTAATAGAAAATTGCTGTAAAACATTTGCTTCGCCCAACACGTCTTCAACCTCTAGAGGAGGCAATTTATTGCTAATTTCTTCTTTTAAATCGTCAATCAAACGATAAATTATATTACAAAGACGTATAGAAACATCACCCGAGACTTTAGCTGGTACATCGACTGAGAACGCATAAATAATAGCATTAAAAGTTTTGGCCAACTCACAATCAGATTCCGTTACATTGCCAACGCCGTAGTGAACTACATCCAAACGGCACTTTTCATTTTCGTTATATGTTTCTAAAACATCCAGTATGGCTTCGACTGATCCATGGACATCACCCTTAATTATCACACTAACACGAGGTGTATCGTCTTTGGATATTGTCTCTTTAGGTCTTGGACCATGCCGCCAACGAAATTTACCCGCCAAGCGTCGTGCATCTCTTTCAGCTCGATATTTTTTTAAATGTTCTTCTTCTTTCTTTTGAATTTCTTCTAGACTCTGTTCAGCCTTTTCTTTTTGAGCTTCATGTGTGCGATACCGTATGACGGAATGAGCGATTTTCTATAAATAAAAAAATGTTTAACGTTTTACTTCATAAGCAGTTTTTAATTTCAAAAACCTCTGATTCAACTTCTAATATTAAATCTCCAGCCAGTGGCAGTTCGCGCCATCCTAAAATTTCGACTGGTGTACCCGGTTCAGCTTTATCCATTGGTTTGCCATTATGATTGAAAAGTCCTCTTACTTTAGCATGCGCTAGTCCACTAACTAATACAGATCCTTTGCGTAGAGTACCTCGTTTAACTATGGCTGTTGAAAGTTTTCTTTAAAGAAAATATTCACATATAAAAGTGTAAAAAAATATTGGTACTTTTGTTTTAAAGGAACAGATGACTAATGTTTAAATTTTTGTTCTTATAAATTTAAACTCTAACGCAAGGCTCAAAAGCAAAAAATTGTATTGAAACATTTTTGCAGTTTTTGTAATTTTTTTTGCTTTTAAAAAGTTGCGATTTACAAAATAAGTTTTGATCATTTAATGATATTTACCCTCGCATTGGATCTGTTTTAGATTCTACTACAACTCCTTCCATTAAACCCGCAAAGTCGGCTTTTAAGCCCATAAGCGTCGCTTGTGTACTGACTGCCTCTGCTAGCAATGAGAGATTTGTGCCCTTAATAGCAGATATCGGTATAACTTGAATATCCCCACCATTCTCTTCTAAAATCAAACCCATTTGTGACAGTTCTTGTTTAGTTTTCTCCTAAAGAAACAATTAAATAAAAAGCTTCTGTAAATCGGTTGTACATACACATGGAAAACAATGACTTTCAGAAATACACACTGGGCCAGAAAACTAACAGACATTTTGTGCATTAAAAATTTTAAACGCGAAAAGCCGCGTATAACTATAAAAATTTGTAAGTTTACTTACAATATTAGCTTCAGGTTTATCAATTTTATTAATGGCAACAATGAGTGGAACTGAAAATAAAAATATATAAACTTAATAAGTTTAATAAACGCCTCAATTACTTTTTTAATTGACATAATTAAGGTAATTGTTAATTGAAAATTTGAAATCTAATCGATTTGATGATTTTAAATCGAAACGGAAAATATGGAACAGTTTATATTTTGCTTTTATTCTTTGTTAAAGAAATTTAAGTCTTTTAAAAAATAAATAAATAAATAATTTTCAATTTAATTTAAACGATTTTTCTTAAATCAGGAAGGTCTGATTTTTTCATACACATAATATTTTTCTGTTTAAAATTTAATTTTTTTGTTTAGGAAAATGTTCATTTCTTCGTTCCTAGCGTTTTTACTAGTTGACACTTGAGCGCGCTCATTAACATAATGTTTATGTAACAAGACTTATGAACTTTTCTCTTATCTTAAGGTAAATGTTATGTCAGTTTAAAATTTAATGTAATTAACGTTTCCTAAAGGTTCAATTATATGTGACTTACCATAACGCCATAACCATAACCGTTGCCATAAAAATCAAAACTCAATTGCTTTGTATGGTTATGGCGTAATGGTAAATCACATATAATTACATACAGTTTTACCCATAAGTTTGGTTCGAACAGCTGTTTACTGTGGTATGGTTATGTCACGTATAAATAAACCTTTAAGTTAAGTTTATCGTGAGTGCGTTGTGGCTTTTAACGAATGTTAGCAAGAATTTTACAGTCTTTTAAAAATAAATTTATAAAATATTTTGTCATACCTTGAGCTTCTTTTGCTAAATTTATAACCTCTTTGGTTTGTGCCATGACACCATCTTCCGCAGCTACAACTAGTACAATTATATCAGTTGCAACAGCGCCTCGCGCTCTCATGGAGCTAAAGGCTGCGTGCCCAGGTGTATCGAGAAACGTAACTTTTTCTCCATTTTCTAAACTAACAGTAAATGCACCAATATGTTGTGTGATGCCACCGGCTTCACCAGATGCAACGTCTGCTCCACGCAGTGAATCCAATAATGTTGTTTTACCATGATCTACATGTCCCATAACAGTAACAACAGGTGGCCGTGGTCTTAACTGATCAGGAGCGGCTGGTGGTCTAGGAAAAACATCCTTGTCGCTGCTTTCGATGTCTGTAACCGTTGCGGTAGGAGCTGCTACAACACGGACTTTAGCACCAAGCTTCTTACCGATTTCTTGTATGATTTTTAAGTCGTGAAGTTGTGCAGTTGGTTCAATATTATCAGCATCTTTGACAAACAACATGGCTTCTTGAACGTCCTCTAAATAAACAAACAAAAAATAATTCATTTCAATCAAGCTTTAAGAATTTGTGTAACTGCACCAACAAATATTTGGTGCCAATTTTTAAGTTATACAAATGTATGAACATACATAGTTGGTTTCAATACGATTTCCCATTTAAAATAAAATCTCCTTCGTCACAAGATTTTGCCGAAATCTACTTAGCAATACAACTATGACTTTTTAAACTTTGTAGATGGAACTTATTTATTAAACAAACCATTCTACTAAATGGTTATTGTCTTAGCTTCGATTTATCAACTCGATTTACCTAAGTCTAGCGGGTTTCACACAATTTGTAATAAAGTGCTTAGGAAGTTACGTATTTATGATAAATTATGTAAATTTACTTTTTACTGTTGTGTCGTAGAAGCGATTTTCATTCTTGAAGATAAAGTGTTTAGTTAAGTAATACTACAACACAACAGTGTATAGACAATTCAAACGATCGAGTAAAATTTCGATTCGAAATTAAAAAAATAATAATATTAGGCCCTAACATGGTGAAAATTTGATACCGACCCCTTTTTAAAAATTAAAAATATTTCATAAATAAAAAAAATGGAGAAAAAAAAGGGGGTTTTGAAAGGCCAATGTAGTCAAAGCTTTAAAAAGTTTTGGTTCAAATTTAAAAAATTCCGTAGGAATTAGAACAGATGGATGCCTTTTAATACTGGCTGTAAATAGAAGTGTTGAACTTGAGCCTAAATAAAAATTAAAAATTGTCTTAATTTTCTTTTTTGTTAAAAACTGAAAAACAACATAATTTACAGTAAGTGAAAACATACTATAACGAATCATTTTGTCGTATAAATAATTACTACGATTTATTGGGATTAATTAAAACATACCTAAAGGCCGATTTGAAGATTGAGACAGTTGTAGTACTGTCATATGCCTCCATATCTCAACAACATCAGTTGAAACTAGCGAATTTTTCTTTTTTGGTGAATATTCGATGATTTTCGGCGATTTCTAAAAAAAGGTTTAAAAATGAGTTAGTTTTTTTTAAAAAATTATGAACTAAAAATTGTGGCTGCTTGTGCATTAAGTTTTATTAACCCTGAATCAGTGATGGAAAACAAAGTTTTTATTTGGGTGGTGTCAAACAAATTTTTTGATACCAATAGTTACAAAAATTTTTTTCCTTAATATTTTTATTGGCAAAAAATTTAAAGAAATTTTAAAAAAATTGGATAGAAATCTATAGGGCTAAATTTTTTTTGGTGTAATTTCGATTCGAATCAAACTAAAGTTGGGTTGCCATACATAATCGACACATTAATTTCAGGAAAAGTTTCATGATCAGACAAATATTAATCATAGGCTTAATTTCGCCTTCCTTCTGTTCTGAAATTGAATTAGAAATTTCTGAATTGGAATTATAAATTTCTAAAATTGAATTAGAAATTTCTGAAATTGAACTAGAAATTTCTGAAATACAACTAGAAATTTCTGAAACACAATTAGAAAGTTCTAAAATACAATTGGAAATGGTGTAGACTAAAAACCAGGAACAAACCACATAAACTTAGTTTTATATTTAAAAGTTGTCCAAATTCGGTTTGATTTCTAAAATTCACGTTCAGTCAGGCCTATATAAAAACGTACTACCAAATTTTTATTTAATATTTTCTAAGCTTTTTTCAAAGCCTTATTTAGTGTCTTAGTATTTGTAATGGTTTTAGAATCCTTTGAGGCGACCCAAATAAGGTCAGGACTAGGGGCATACTGAATCTTTAGAAGCCTGAACTGGGCAAGATGACTAGAATGCTGACGTGTCACTAAATTTTACTAGCACACCTCCATCAGATGCGAGTTCCAAAGAACAGCGAGTTCAGGTCATACTCGATAGAGTATTTCCTGTCACTGTCCAGCTTTTGCACAGGCCAGAACACGATGTTTTATGTCTGATATTTTTCCAGGTGTGACTCACTGAGGTGGTGTGGAGTGAGATGTGCCAAAGGAATTTTTTTGCATCATTGAATTTTTGTGAACATCTCCCCTATTATTATTTTTTTTTGCTTAGGTTTATGTCCTGCGGGACTTGTTAGCATTTAAGATTTACTGGGTTAATAATAAAAAGTACGAACCATAATTCCCTTTTTACAAAGTTGCTTAACAAAACGCCTTCGGTAACTAATCTGACGCATTCCTACATATTGAAATAAACTCCAATAGCGGTTTTTCTCTTGGTGATAGTGTCAAGCAGGGTGCGTGTTTATGATAAATTATGAATATTTACACTTTTGACTGTTGTGTTGTTGTAATTATCATACATAAATAGGCAGTTTATCACTAAGAGCGAAAAACGCTAATATTTTCATTTAGCTATTTAAAAAGGGAGTGATAAACTTCCGGTAACGGTGTAAACAAATTATATCTGATAACAGATAGGTATCTTACGATATGACTGCGAAATCACATTTCTCAATACAAATATTTGGTTTTTTAAAATAAATTTGATTGCACATGTACTTTCAATGAAATGGTTAAAACCAAAAATCAATATCAACTTTACTTGTTTTGACATTTGCCTTTTACATCTTTCTACTTTGGGCGATTTCTTGGTTTTAATAAAAATATCACGTATAACTTTACTCTGGTTTTTAACAGACCTTCTCCTCTGCAGTTTTGCGCCTTTTAAATTTTATCTCACACGTAAAAATAGGTCTTAACTGTTTCATGTGCAATGGAGTAGTAACGTAAGGCACACGGATTGCAGCCAACCGGCGGATAGGGTATCTAAACAGAAAAATTAGTTTTTTTAACAATTGTATTTTTTGCTTCATTTATAAAATAAATTTTTGAGTTATTCAAACACATATGTATATCAAATTTTCACTTAATTTTTACCGAAAAATTACAGAACAAAACATTGTTTACGTAAACATTTTAAAAACATTTTTCCCTTGTCTGAACATATTACCAGATGATTTTACCCTAGAGTTGCAAAATAGTCGATCACAAAGTTATATTATGCAGTCGATAGCACAATAATTTTTCTTCCCAATGTCCCTTCACACACCAGACTAAAATTTAAGAGAACAATTTTTGTTCTTATCTGTAAAGTACGGTATGAATTGTTTCTAGCATAAAATGTATACGTGTATAAAGGTTGTGTGTGTTTTAGTGTTTTTTTATTCATTTTACGTTTGGTTTTATATGTATGGGGGTTTTCAGACTAGACTAATTTTTAATCCGCACAACTTTTGTTCTTTTGTATTTACACTCGTGTGTTAACGCCAATATTAATATTCTCAAATCTAAAGTGAATTAACACCAGTGCTGTCTACTTCCGTGTAATTATCCTAACTTAAAATGATTTTTTTATTTTTGAATAGGAAAAATTTTATGTAATTTAAAACACATCGGCTAAATAAGTAGTTAAATTGTCCTGAGTTTTCAAACTTAGTTTAGGTTTTTAAAAATGATTAAATATTATGAAATGGAATTTATAGTTCTATTGTAAGCTTTGTTAACTTCATAATTGTCCATGCGAAGAGAATTATTTGTCGACAGTTTTTTAGGTTGTTATATGATTTTTAACTATTTTGCCATTCTCTTATCTTACTGCAGAAGAAAATTTTGTAAATAAAAACTCAAGAAGCCGATTCAAAAATAAACGCCCAAATTTGACAAACATTAAAGTTTTCAAAAAAAGAGAGATTTTTATTTGAATACGTACTAAAAGTTAAAAAAAAGGAAATGTAGGCTCTTGATATTTATATATAACGCT
Organism: Melanophora roralis; assembly: GCA_963583895.1. Classification (NCBI taxonomy): domain Eukaryota; kingdom Metazoa; phylum Arthropoda; class Insecta; order Diptera; family Rhinophoridae; genus Melanophora; species Melanophora roralis. The sequence goes on from OY757187.1 coordinate 581,294, forward strand.
GCTTGATTGACTTGTAATAATATGTAAAAGTTTTGTTAATTTAAAAATAAGGTAGGTAGGTATCACAAAGGAACCGAGGAAATGGACCCAAGTGGGCTGCATAACAATCACTTCATCACTTCCGCAGCCGCCTGTTCTACCCAACCTAATAAAAAAAAACATAAAAGCTGCTGTAAGAGCAAAAAAAAAACAATCAAAAACACAAAACGCGTCGCACACAAAATCTAAAACACTCACTTATAAACTTAAATTCTTCAGAACCATCAATTTTTTTTTCCTTAGCCAGTTCCCAGATGGGTTTCCTATCTGATACGAGAATTTCGTTTGCATTCAGTAAATTTCATTTCAAAGCGGTTTTTTTACTATTGAGCTCAATTTGGTTATGGAGCATTCCATGAAAAAACGGAAATCTGAACAATATTACAAACATTGACTTTTTTTATATTTTTGCATCTACATAGAGAGATTAAGTTCTCATCTCAAAAAATTGACATTCATCGTGACGAGTAGATCACTATTTTCATAAATATCGTTATTTGTTTGAGAGTATAAAGAATCTAGCTTTTGTTTTTCATTGTACACCATTTTTTGAGAGGTCGCTGCTAATATTGTTTTTCACATAAGAACTAATATTCTTTTCTGCGTTCAAGGGCGTGGTGAGCGGTATTAAACCGTATAATATTTATTGCTGTAAAGTGCTTTGTTCCCGAGTAAATAATTACAATGCAAAGGTAAATTTCTATGTCCCACACGTGGCGCCGTTTTCCTTTTTTTATTAATAACTGTAAAGCAAGTCAACTAAACAAATTGATTTTTGTTGTTTACAGCTAACTTTTGGTGGTCTAAAAGCTGACAAAAAAATTTGCGCTTAAACACTTAGCAAATAGTTTTTCTTTCGTGATAAAAAGTGTCCCACACGTGACGCCAAGAATTAACATATCTGAAATCTTTCAATCTTTCTGCCATCTACAAACTATATTTGTAATTTACTGCACTACATTTGTGGCTTATCCAAATATCGGAAACTTCGCGGAAAGCGTAAGAAAGATGATTCAACCTTTAGCCCTAGCTGATAGAGAAGAATACGTGAGCTTTATAAGCGAAAAAGAGAAAGTATTTCAGAATTCGATTTAAAAACTTTGCAAGTTAAGGAAAAATATAAAAAAAGCCTGCAAAGGGCCTAATAAAGAAATCGATGTCAAAATATTGACAGACCTTCTGTAAGTACCAAAACCTTCTTAAAAGTCCAAACAAACTTTATCGAAAGCTATTCAAAAGGCTTTAAAAGCCCTTCCTCAATCGCCAAGCAAAAAAAGAGCGATAACAACCAAATAAGCGCCTAAATTGAATATTGCTCCAGCCGAAAGTTCAAGCTTGGACATGTCAAATGTCAACTCGTAATACGAGGATGTGAAAGCCTTTTATTACCGTCCAGATATAGTATAAACCTGTCCAGGCGCAAATGCTTTGGTTGTGGTTTGGGGAAATGGAATTAAAGAAAGGCGTTGGAAGAATTATTTAACTATGTATCTACGGGAAGCTTTCTGCATTTTTACGGAATTTAATCCTAATATAGAAATAAAATTTTAAAAACTTTGTAGTCTTAGACCTTAAAATGTGCTTTCCATAAAAAAAACACTCCTTCAGATCAGTGCAAATTTATAACACATGAAGACAAACAAAACTACTGTAACGACTGGTTGCTGAAAAATTTATGTGATCTTTATTTAGATTTTAAGTGCTGGAAAAATTAATGTGACTTTTTTCTGATAATAAAAAACTATTACTGTCCATAGATTTAAGCATAAGTCTGCATATGGAAAGAAGGGGAAAAATTCAGATAATAAATCACGTTTGACAACCCATTAAACAAGTTAAGTTGAACTGAAAGACAAACTGAATTCAGTTCATATTGTGATGAAACATGTTAATTTAAAAAAAAATCCAAGTAGATGAATTTCAAAAAGACCAATTTAATGAAGGTGTACGTATCCTTCAAATTGATTTTGCAATGTCTTTCGCTTGTGAATACCAGAATGAAGTTCAAAGCGCACTATGGTCGCGAACGAGTGTCCTGTTGTTTAAGCTGCAACTTTTTACAAAGTAAATTTTCAAGCATAGAGTAAGTGCGGGTAATGTGGTATACCTATATGTTTTTTAGATTGCCACACTTTTAATTTCGTGACGATTTTACTCATATATCGACTTTTGCTGATGATACCGCCTTTCTCAGTATTAATAAAGACCCTAAAGAGGTCTCGAAACAACTGCAGCATCACGTATCCCAAGTAGAAAAATGGGCAAAATTATGGGGTATTAAAATAAACGAACAAAAATGCACCCACGTTACATTTACGTTACGCAAGGAAACGTGTCCCCCAATTTTTATTAACAACCATGCGGTGCATCAACGTATTGAAACAAAATATCTTGGCATTCACTTAGAACGCCGCCTCACATGGAAGCTCCACATAGATGAAAAGTTGTCACAATTAAAACTTAAAACGACCCAAATCCATTGGCTAATTGATAGAAACTCTGTGTTACGTCTTGATTGTAAACTTCTGCTCTGCAACTTAATTTTGAAACCAATTTGGTGCTACGGGATACAACTATGGGCACTGTTTCCGCCTTCAACATAGAAAAGATTCAACGCCGTCAAAACAAAATTCTAAGAATAATAACTGGTGCTCCTTGGTATGTTAAGAGCAGCAACATCCAAGGAACTAGAAGTTCCACAAGTAAAATGCGAAATCCTTAACTATATGGACAAGTACTTTAATAAGCTGGAAAATCATCCCAATCCGCTAGCTCGAAATATCTTGCAACATAGCGGACACGCTGTTTAAGGAAAAAACTTGTGTTTTTCCACCAGCAAAAAAAGTCGATCACACACCAAAACGATTTCTTGCAACTGACTCCCAAAATTACTTGCAAATATTAATTAAAGTGTTGCTTTATTAATTTTCTGAGAGCAGCAATATATTTAGCCTGTTTTTGTTATTTTTATATTATTAGCTTAAGAAAAAACTTACAATACCACAATACCAGTCTATACAACGTTACCCGCACTTACTCCACCTTATGTGCTCGGATGCGAATTTTAAAGACAAAAATGAATTTTTTTATTCTTTAAATAAGCTTTTCGATTTAGTAAATACGAAAAATGAAGATTTACCTTTAGTGGAAATAGTTTGGAGCAATGGCTCGACATCAGAATTGAAAAACCGCTATATGGTAAAATTAATATCAATGCTGAGCGCAAAGTACGCAAAGCCATTTTTTGCAAATATTTTGCTACAACTAATGGAAAGGGTATAATAGATGGAATCGGCGAAAATATAAGGAGATTGGTATGAGAGAAAATGATAAGCCAAAGCAAACAATTTGTCATTTAGTCAGCTAAATTTTTTGCTTATTTGGCTTCTTAATTAGTTTCAAAAACCCAGGTAATTTATGTGCTATCCTCAAAAATCTGAGAAAAAATTTAATCTGAATCACCATGCCATTAGAGGAATTTCAAACTTTTATTTCATCAAGGCCAATCAAAATATTGTGGACTGCAAAGTTATAGCTTATCTGTAGACAAAACTGCAATTAACTTTTGATTTTTGTGTATTTTATAAAAATAATTTCAACTGTGTCCCTTACGTGACGCCATTTGTCCCTTACGTGACGGAATAAAAAAGTTAATTTTTACCTATAAATATTTTTTTTATTAAAAATTTATTACCATCATAAGAAAGCGTGGTTGTTAGTTGTAATTTCTTTCTTAGACATCTTTTCTCTATGTGCAACTGATTCGCTGAAATTTGGATTTAAACCCTACAATTTTAAATGTTGGTTGACTCAGGCTGTCCCACACGTGACGAAGTTTGTTTAATTTTTTCTTTAATATTTTCTAAATTATTAAAAACAAGTTCGATGTAAGATTGAAGACTACCACGCAGTTTAATTAATAAAAGAAAAAAAATTGAATTCTGAATTACCAATTAGAAGTTGTATGTAAAATAAGTGCTAAAAAATAGTTGAATTTGTCCAACACGTGACGGTGGAATGCCCCTTATACAATTGGAACAATGTCTTTAAAAGGAGGAAAGAAGATTCTTATGTAAATAACGATTTTAACTAGGGAAGCCGATTTTGGGAAACTGCTAAAATAATATCATTATAACATGCGACTTATGTGACGTTTTTCGAATCAAATTGAATTATTGTTTCAGATTATTTATGTCTTTTTTGTTTATGTGTATTTTGTTTTTGTTTACAATAACAAAAAAGCACAGATCGTCTTAAACTATCTCAGTTGGCTTCGAAAAACAGCACATTAATTTTGATTTAAACGCCCAATTATTTTGTTACTAAGTTTCAACCGTTTTTTGTGTTTAAATAGATCTTAATGATAATTATTTCAATTAAAAAACGAGTTCTTACTCTAGTTTTAATATAAAGCATTTGCTTAAGTTGTACACTGAATTTGTTTTCTTAAGGATTTTCGAACACATTCAAATATTTGTCTCTTTCAATTTTTGTGTAGTTTCAAACTTTTTTTTAAATTTAACTGCTATCCCTCTGTAAAATTGAATCTTTTCTTCGCAACGCTGATTAACACACAGGGTGACCCCGTCACCACAGCTGATCATTTTTTGCTCCTTTCAATGTCACACACTGACAACCCACCATGATACAAATAACCAGGTAGACTCGTGGGCCCAGCTGATTAGAGCCAAAATGTCAAAATTAGTTGTTTTTGTCCGTTTACATTAGGTAGGTACGCGCAAGTACGCAGCTATACTTTTTTTCCTTTTGTCCACTGTCAATTAGTTTGGAATTCATTTGACAGTTAAAAAAGCATTATGTGCTGCTCCCTGTGAATATGATACAACCAAAATTATTAGACATTTGGCGAATTCACAAGGTACGATACGATAGCATATTGTATTATTGTCATATAATTTTACAATAGCATAAAAATTTTGTTGTTGCTTTTCATACGAAACTTGTTGTGAAACAATACAACTTTGTTTGATATGTTTTTTGTGATGTCATATTATATACAAAGTCATGTGCCAAGCGCCGTAAACGAAACGGCGAGTTTTTTAATTTAATTTTAAGAGCCGCTTGCACTCGCATCCGTTAAAAATGTCTATACTAAAAACTTAGGCAAAACCGCCAAAAAAGATTCCTTAAGCCGCCTCCGCCGGCAGAAATAGCCGGCACTGGTCTCTGACACATCAGCTGTTTTTTGTTTACGTAAAAAATAACAAAATTCTTGTGATTTTTTATTAAAACTTTGCTTATTTTAATGGATTTTAGAGATTCTAACCAGGTAAGATATAGACCATTTTGTGTTTTCATGGGTCTAATTTCTACAAATTATTAAGTTAAGCCATGAGCAGCACCAGATTTATGTACATACACATGCGTTTGTTTTTTTATCGTTTGATCGTATCAGCTGATTTATATTTTAAATACGACATCTACAAATATACGAAGAGTTGTTCACAACGGTCATATTTTTTGGTTCTATTATTTTACAGTATATGATTTCACAAGACCTTGTGAATTCACCAATTGTTTTTTCTTTGAGCTGTTGTTTGACACTTCGGCTCAAATTATAGTTGTTGCACGGACGAGTATACCTGATTAAGGTACCTTTTCACGGTAATACAAAGTAATTAGATTTTGTAGAATCAAAATATTATGAAATTCTCTCCGTGTTTAAAAAAAGAGAATAAAAATCTGTTCTAACTATTTTTCATGTTTACACGGATGAGGTTGGTAAAATCAAAATCGGTTGCTTTTTGTCACTTTCCTTTTGGGGTAACGCCATATGGTTAAGGTTCAACAATATTAACAAAAACAACATGAAAAAAATCTGCTTTTATTTTGATTGTTTGTGTATTGTTTTATTAAGTGTAGCCACCTTCATTAGATGCTGTAAGTGCTGCCAATCTTTCACACCTCTGATGTGATGAGAATACACAAGTTTCTAAAATGGTTTAGAAAATAAACTTTTACCGAACACTTGTCAAATTTTGCATCCGTATTCTCTCCTACCCAATACATAATGCTTTTACATGATGAGATTTTGTATTATCCCACAACATTTTTTGACATATCGTAATATAAGTATTACCGTGTAAAGGTACCTTTAGTAGTATCATGCAACCCACACACAACCAAAAACCGCGTTAGCAAGAAATGCCTCTGGGGGACAAAGGCGAATCGTGTTTTATACATACACAACACGAAGAGATAAACAGACTAAAACTTTTATCATTATGATGCCAGCTTTTAACAAAGCCAGTTGATGTCGGATTGTTTTATAAATGTTATACACGGGTAATAATTAGTATGTTGTTATTGATCTTGTTGTTGTTGTAACGCGAATGCCTAGCATAACAGCATGGCGGAATAAGAAGGTGACCTCGTCCCTAAAACAACAACTTCCTGTAAAAATTAAGCATGTATTTTGTTGTTGCTAAATCCAGCTTAGTTGTCAAAAACTTCGGGATCACACATACGCACAGTATACACAACCATTATATAACATTAAAAATTAGCCAAGCTAAGTTGGAATACATATGGCGGAAATAAAATTTAGCTGGTAAATTAAATTTAATACAGTAAAAATAAAATTAATAACAGTTACAATAAATGTTTTATTTAAATGCTTAATGGGGATCCTGCCATATATGCAGTTAAGAAATATAAACGTATATAAAATTTTTCTAAAATTGCTTTAAAACTGCACCCATAATCCTGGTGAGCACATAAGAACTATTTTAATTTTAAGGAACACACACAATTTGCACCCTTAAGGAAAATATTATTGAAACATTCACATTCCCTGAGAGACCTGCCAAATGACGCTCTGTCAGAAGAAGTCGGCTCGACTAAAATAAAATTGAGCCAGGATGAAAGTATATTCCAATCAAAAAATACCGAATCCGGAATCAAAAACAGCCAACGAAGAAAACTGAACCTCTCGTACTGTGAGTTATAGAATCTTAAAGGCGGGTGACCGCTACGGGCAATCATTCTAAGAGAAACCGCGTAAAGTAATAATGCGAAAAACACATATTAAACAAGAGTGAGCCTTAAGGGCCTAAAAATGATTTACTCCCAAGCAGAGTGACCGCTCGTCGACTAAAGTTGCATTTTGCAACCTCTTCAAGGGCCTGCGACTTTTTGTGCGACTTCTTTATGCTGACACTATTTTGCCACTTTTTTAAATTTTTGCAACTTTTGCCCTTTTTTGTTACGAAAGTTAAACAAATTTTATCATATGCGCATACATAAACACATACTTTGCATATGTGAACATTTGTGTTAATCCCAAATATCGCATTCCATAGTTTTTTTAAAATTAAACATGCTGAAAGCTTTTGGCATACAGTGTGTTGTTTAAAAAATTATTTAAATAAGCCATTGTGACCAATTTTATATAAAATAGTTGCGTATATTTTTACATTACCCCACAGCAGCGCATGTGCTGAAAGAATTTTTCCTAAGTCAGGGCTGTTTAAAAATAAATTGGCAAACAAATTAAAAGTTAAGACCTGTAACTCAAGGCTGTGAGCTTTACATTTATTAAATACTGAACTAGAAGACTATATTCCAGGTGATGAACTAAAACACAAGTACAGAAACGAATTTTCAAATAATATAAACAAAATTAAAAATATGAACTTGTGTATTATTACATTACATCCCTAGAGATAAAAAACCAGTGGGTAGTTTAAATGTGCTATATGTTTTTTTTACTTAGACTAGTTGTCTGTCTGTCCTTGTTTCAAAGAAATTTGAAAAACGAGATTCCGATATTTAAAGAACAGTGCATTCGATTTTTCATAATACTAAAACTATATAAAAATTAATTTTTTTTTTTGCAATTTCAAATTAATTACTTTTTATGTGTCTTCGTACAAAAATTCGTTTTTAATGAATGTTTTCTTTTTGATAAATTTCTAATTTTTAATTTATTTTGATAAAGTTTTTTTGTGTTGTTGAATGAATTATTGATCTGCTTTTGTTTTTATTAGTTGTAAAAACATTCATAAAAAGTTGAATAAGGGCTTTAAAAAAGAGTGCAATTTTTTTCCCAAAAGCGACTTTTTTATGCGACTTTTTTTTCCTAAAACGACTATTTGTGCCACTTTCTTAAAATTCTCAGCGGTCACACTGCTCCCAAGCAAAACAAATTTTTTATTATACTGTTAATTATTAAGAAAATATGTAAATACCAAATCATTAAATACATAATAAAGTAATACAATACAATAAAATTGTAAAATTTAAATGAGATTCTTTATACAGGAAACCACTTTTGTAATGGGTAATTCCCACACAAAATTAAATAATTGAATCTCTAATTTACTAAACGAGATAGAAGCAGTACAAGGAGGAATACATTTACAAACAGTCGAGGTTACCCCAATTATAATTACAGTATTGATTAATAGGAAATAGAGATAAAATCGAAATTCTCCATATATATCTCCGAAGGCATCGATCTTAGTTGCAGATTTTTTTTTTTTGGATAGGAGCAAGGGAAGTGATAGCCCCCTACAATTGCACAAATTTTATGAAATTTTCTATACGTTAGCTACATCTGGAAAATTATTACAGCTATTTTAATCTTCTACATAGTGGTTCAAGTATGATGTGTATATTATAAAAAACAAAAGTTAAATAGAAGTTGGAGGAGCGATAGCCCCTATACAAACTTGCCATTTCTATAAGTTTTGATACGCTTTATCTCAAAAACTGTAAAAGCTTTCGATCTTAAACCTACAAGGTACATACTTCTATTATGATTTCTTTATTTTTAAAAGAAAAGTTTATAAGATAGGATCACGGTGACTAACGGACTAGTTTCATTAAGCTTTATAATTTAAGAGGTATAATAACTTTCGATTTCAAGCCCGCGCTTAACTAATTCTTTTTGATATTTGCGGTTTAAAAATAACGTGGTTGGATCAGATATCTGGGTTTACAAAAAATGTGAGCGAAATACTCGGCACTTTAGAGTGTAGCGCTCTTTCTTGTTTTTTATTTCATTTGTTTACCTCTTAATAAGTTTTTATATATTCCGTGTGAGAAATGTGAATTAATTGGTCGTGATCCGTTAAAAAGGCACACATCGCGTAACTGGTAAAAAGGTGTTAAAGAAGTTAGAAAAACTTGAAAGTTCTGCCCTTACATATATATGTATATTCAAACAAAGTAGCTTCAATAGAAAAATCTCTTTTACAATTTTATTTTATTTATCTACCATTTTATTTCTAAATAATGCCAGCGCGCAAATTTTAAAAAAAGCAACAAAACGTTTTTACCCGTTTTTTAATTACTTGGATGTGTCGTGCGTCAAACAAGAAACCACACGATTCCCATATCGGAAGCACTTTTACAAATTTACATCGAGATAGTGCTACCAGATAAATATTAAATTTACTTAGTAGAGACATCTACCACCGCTACCGTTTAGTTTAACACAAACCCATCATGACAGAGTGATGCAGACAAACGAAAACAACTAAATTTCCTTTTGACATTCAGGGTGTTCTTTGAACATTTTTAATTTGATTTGTAGCTAGAATACTTCTTATAAAGTAGGAATATTTTTGTTTTAATTCAAAAATGTGGTTTTATTTTTAATGCATACAGTATACGTCCAATAGTACGTACTTTCGTTTCCAGAAATTTTCAATATTACGAAAGGCAAAAATTTTGCATTGGCAGTTCCATGGTGAAATCATGTACCAGATGTCTGGACAGACATTTTGACTCTCTTACTATTTTCTTTTTTTATATGAAGATAGTTTTACGCATCTATTGAAAAAGAACTTATACTTTAGTTTAAAACTTCATGTATAGAAAATTATATATCAAGAGAGTGGCTCTTTTCACTTCGTTTTGCATATAACTTATAGTCTACATAAAAGTGAAGTTTATGTTCGCAATTGTCCAAACCTGTTGCTAACACGAAAAATGACCGTTTTGACCGCAAACTTTATTGTTAGAAAATAAGTTTGGAAATAAGTTTTCCAAAACAGGGCTGGGCAATTATACGTGAGACAGAAGTTAATGCATACAAAATGCTTCAAGCAAATAAAGCCAAAAAGTAGCAAATTCTTTAGAAAATACATATATGTATATGTATGTAGGTTAAAATTTAAAGAATACAATCAAAAGGGAAATTTGTAGCAATCATTTTCTGAATCGATTTAAGAATGCATTCTTTTGATTAAAATTCAGGGACAAATTACGGCATTTCGAATCGAAATTTTAAAAATCTTATTAGAATTGCTATATTAAAAGCATTGACAACTCGATCGATCGAGTAGAATTTCGAATTGAATGCCGTAATTTGCCCCAAGCAGGGGCCAAATCGTCGCTTTCGATTCAAATCGAAATTTTAAAATTCTTATTAGAATTCCTATACTTAAAGCATTGAACACTCGATCGTTCGAGTGAAATTTCGATTCGAATCGAATGCGACGATTTGGCCCCAGGTTTATTACAAAATTTATAACACAAAAGACCTTCGTTTTTCCAACTTTTAGGACTATTTTGTAACTCTAGATAATCTTATGCATAAAGAATAACGCTCTTTTTTGTTTATTTTATTATTTAAATAAAAACACATTTGTAAATTTATTTTAGATTTTAACCCGTTTGAGGTAGTGACGAAGGGTGTATTAAAATTAAAATGTGGCAAATATGCCACATTTTAGTTATTAATTGTCAGATTATCCATTTTAATTCATAAAGTAATACAGCAAAAGAAACATGCTCTTATGGCTCTTTATTTCGCCACCTGGTATTTAGCTTAATTTACTCAAAAAAATTAACTTTAAATTTGCCAACCTTTATTAAAATACTTCAGGTAAAACGTCATACTAACGTTATGTGTTTTCTTTATTTATATTTTTAGGGCAGTAGGGCAGATAAACTTGCAAAAAAGTTTTTATTAAAATGTTTAAGCTAAATTTAGCTTTAAATATCTTTTTTTAACTCGCATTGTTTACATTAAGATTAAAGCTTTTTTTTTTTTTAATTCCGTTTTGATTGTTTAATAGTTTTATTTATTTTCATTAAATTATATTTTAAGCTACATAGATACAAAGAAAAAAATATTGTCAGCTAGAAACGATAAATGGTGCAAAAAGTTGTTTTATATATTTGTTATATATTTATTATATATTTGTTACATATGTAATATTTATTTGAAAGCTCAAATGCAACAATAAATGCAACCATAAACAGAAATTCACACCAGTGTTGCAAAAATTGATACGATCGTACTTTTTTTGATACTATTGGATGGTGGAAAATACATTGTTACTCCTCTGGCTAATTTGATACCCTCTTTTGCTTTTTCTAATTATTATTTTAAATGGTTTAGTTTTGCATCTTGTCAACTTTCATTTTCTTCCCGTGTGCTTTTTTTTAATACTTGAGCACGTAAATATGCTCCCTCTCTCGAGAGGCTGTAAATATATAATATTTTTTGCAATATTATTTTACAATCAAAGGTTTTGGAATAGTAAATGATAATAAACAGGGGCCAAATCGTCGCATTCGATTCGAATCGAAATTTCATTCGATCGATCGAGTTGTCAATGCTTTGAGTATAGGGATTCTATTAAGAATTTTTTAATTTCGATTCGAATCGAATGCGACGATTTGGCCCCAGCTTTAAAAAACGTGACTTATAGATCAACTTTAAAAAAAAATATTTTTTTCTCAAACATTTTTTCAAAATTGTAACAACAGTTAACCTAGAAGTTCAATCATTTAATTTTTGTTAAGAAATTAGAAGGTCCCAAAATTGTTTTAAATTCTTTAATGGAAAATAACGTACAATATTTTTACCCATGCGAAAGGTTAGGGGGGGGGGGGGGGGGGTATATTCATAAACAATTTTGAAATTTAAATTAGATTTGAAATTTAGTTTAAAAAATCCATTTTAAAACAAAAAATTAAATTAAAAAAGTGCAATAAGGTGGCCTATACAGAAAATATATATTTTCGTAAATGAAAAAACTACAAAGCTTTAAGAATTTCCACCATGACAAAAAAAGTTTTAACATTAGTCAATGGGTTTTTAACCATTACTTCCACAAATATTTCATACTTAGGTGATAGAGAACCAGTGGTCGTCATTTGTGACATTTTTTTAAATCATAAAATATTAACCTTTGGGTAGTTGCCTTGTTAAATATTTTCAATCAACAAATTTCTTTGGCATAGCGTATAAAAAAAAGTTGAAAATAAACTTTTTAACTTGATGCTTGGTGACTTAAGGCGGGCAAAAACATATTTCATAGAGATGCGATAAGATAAATTCGTCAAGCCAATGAAGAAACAAAATTTCAATTCAAATTTTTCAAGCAGCTAACGTCAATTTTCCAAAATTAAAAGTCAGATTTTTAAAATAAATTTTTACAATAGCATTATAAACGGACTTAAACCTAAATTTCCATTTTTCAAAAAATGTATACAGTTCAGTTTCGGTTCACTGTTTGACAAACCTAAAAATACTTAAAATGTCTATATGACTTAAGTTAAATTCTTGGTTTTCATCACTGATTCACACTATGCAACCAACAATAAAACATACCTGGTTGCACAAACATGTTTTAAAGTGTGTACCTATATTTATGGCTAAGATTTTTTGTTGCTTTTATATGCTTCTATTTAAGCGCGCTTTAGCGATTTACTTGAAAATCTGGTCACACTGGTTGTAAAATTTTAGCTTAAGATTCAAAATTAACCAAGGGAACACTTCAACTTTTTGAAATGCAACCCAGTGCTGCTCTATCAAATTCAGCAAGTCATCCTAAACCAAAAAATATTAACCCTAAATATGTACTAGACCAAAAACAAAAACTCTTAAAAATAATCATTCTGGGTTTCAAGTTCTTTCTTACAACTTTGGGCTCATTTCCACTTTACTATTTTTTTAAAAATTTTTAAAAGTACAAAACTTTCTTACCTTTACCACATTTCAAGTAGTAGTTGACAGTCATAAAAAATTATAATTGACTTCATTTTCAAATCCAAAATTTAAAAAATTGAAAAGCCCAATTTGGCAACGGGGTGGCCAACCATGTTGTCTTATAAATAAATAAAAAAAACAATTAATAAAAACATCATTAAATTATAAAATGTGTGTAGGAATTTTTTAACGTCTTTTAAAAAAAAAAAAACAGTTTTATATTAAAAATATGAGATTATTTATTTTCTCTAGTAAATAAATAAATATATTTTCTCAAGTATTTTTAAATATATTTATTTTTTAATAATAAAAAAAAATTAATGTAATTATTCAAATTTGAAAATTTTTTACTAAAACCGAAAGCTGATTTTATAATTAAAGTAACGATTATTTATATTTAATTAGAGAACACTAATACATGTACACTCAAAAAATTATTACAGTAACTGACTGTAAGTTATTTAGGAAGTAATACGTAAAGTTGTTTTTAAATGAAAAAACAGTTAAATTTGAATATAATATTTTTTGAAACTGATTTGAAGGGTTATTCAAAGCTTCAGCTGAACAAAAAAACTGATTTTCAGTTAAAGTTATTTTTGTCAGTTATTTTTTTGGTAATATATAACTTTGTTGTTATTTTTCTGATAGTTTGTGTTTTGCTGTAAATGACAGAAAACCGAGTTAATTTTCGACGAAAATGTAAGTTAATTTTATGATGTCTGAATTTAAATGAAATATTTTGTTAATTTTAATGAATATCTTGTTGGATGGTTTTTAAATGAATATCCAGTTATTTTAAATAGATTTCAAGTTGATTTTACAAAAATAATTTTTTGAGTGTAGTGTTAAGAACCCAGCTAATTATGAATTCGTCTTGAAATTATGTGAAAGTAATTGTCAGATTTATTAATTTTGTTTAAAATTTAAAATTTGTTTGACATTCAATTTTTCAAACACAAAAAGGAAATGCAGAGGGCAAATTCGCTTTTATACTACCTGTATTAGTGTACCCTGATACTTAATAAAAACTTGCTGATGATGTCACACAACGCAGTGGCGAAATATTGAATTTACTTTTACATATTAAATAAAATTTGTGATAAATAAATATTTATAAAAACACTTAAAGATTAAGAAAATATATTTATTAGTTAAAAAAATATGAGTAAAAAAATTGGGAAATTTTTCATCAGAATTCTCTCAGATTTTTGTTAGCAATGTTGGCTACGAATTTCTTACGACATGTTTTACAGATTCCATGTCAACCATTTTATATGTTTTTTGGTTAGAAATCTGAGAAAACTTTGTGTGTTTTTGACTCTAATTTTTAAGGTCTTCTTGAGTAGTTGTGTAGTGTACTGTACACTGTACACTGTGTACATGTAAAAACCCATTAGCATTCGGGCTTCGGGAACCAACTTGGCTGACGTTGATTTATGAAGGAATATAATTAATGGTAATTTCTTCTAAATAAGAGAATATATATGTATGTATATGCATGTATACATATAAAGTTATATGCACATATTTAAATTTGTTTGTGCAGATATGCAAATATTATTACTTGAATAAGAAACCGTAAGGACTTGTTTAAAATGAAAAAGTTGCTTTTAGTCATCACTAGAATAGCTCTCGAAAGAATGTGATACTTCACATGTTTTCAAAGGACTTGGGAAATATTTGAAAATAAGAAAATAGCTGACGGACAAAAATGACGGTATCTGTTTGATGTCCTTAAGGTTTTTTTTGTGTTTTTTCAGTTTTTCCATCAAATTATCACACTTGAAAATCATAACCGTCATTATTGAAAACTACATATATGAAAATGTACCTTTGACTGTGTGTTGATTTTGGGTTACAGTGCGATCAAACAAACATACAGGTAATCAACATCTTAGCAAAATATTTACTAATGCGGCAAACATCACATGCAGCTTACATGGGACTTTGAGTAACGACGAGTGGTCGCGTCTAAGTGCTGGTGTGTGTCGCATCGGGAACTTTCAAATGCAATTTAAAAAAGTACGTACACAGGTCATACAGACACACGCATCAATCAATCCATAAACTAAGGACACTTTACTTGCATAAATAAATATTTATTTACTATTGAATTAATAAAACACGGTGTGTGTGTGTGTGTGTGTGTGTTTTACAAATATTATTTTATTTTCTGTCTTAATTTGATGACGTCCATCACGAAAAACACCATCTCATCATCGACATCGTTCTTCATTGTTTTGTTGGTACCTAGGAACAGAAGAACATACACACGTAGAAGATAACAACATATTATTTTAAATGTTATTTTAGCAGTTTAAATGATAAATATAGCCGGTAAAAAAATCTCAAAAAAGTAAAAAGTGTGTTAAATAAAAAAAAACGAAAAGATATTTCTAAACAAGATATTTAAACAAATGCCGACCTAACATCTAATGTGGAATACCAAGTGCAATAGGACCACACACACACACAAACAAAGTCTGCATTGTTTGGAAATTAATTTGGATTTGATTTCTCTTAAAAAAAAGACAGTAAAAACCCTATGGTCAGTTTGGCGAGGTAGGTAACCCCTTTTATTTTAATGAACCCCTTAAAAATGCGATGTCATTGGTTTTTGTTAAAAAGTTGATTTAGATTTTGTTACAACAATATTACATCTAAAACTCCACTTTATTTGTTCCATGTATCAAATTTTCAGAGCCAAGTCAAGTCCTACGGACATCGCTTTAATGTCAAACTATTAGAAATGTCCCTTAACCGTTAATCGAGCTTTGTATCAAAAATGATACATTTCGTTTTTTTCTTCGACATAACTTCATTTAATAAAATTTTATACGCAAGATGTTTTGAGACCTTGTCAACTTTGTTTTGACCGTTATTTTAAACAATATCGAAAAAATAAAGTCCAAGCAGGCCTTGAGAAATTAAGAAAATTCATAATTCTAGCTATGTATCATTTTTGATACATACTGAATTTTGACTTATTTCGTTCTGGTTTTCATATCAATAGTGAGGTCGTTTTTAGATTTTTTTCTTTTTGTTTTATAGTAAAATATATACATTTATCTACAAGAACTACCATCAGTAGTGCGTATCGAAAATAATGCCTTATCCGCTTTTTTGACCTTGGAAGAACTTGTGAATGAAGTAATAAATGAAAGTTAAAAGGATGAATATATTTCTGATCTTTATGTCTCTGCTACGGATGTTTCTGGTTCTGATTCTTTTAACCCCAAGGTAGAAGAGGATAACAGCTCAGATTCAGATGACAGTATAGGCATAGCCCACATCGTAACCCGTCGTTTACTGCGAAAGATGGAGCAAGGAACCTTACTCCGTTGGTAGGTTCGGAAGTGCAAATATTTTAAATTTGCACCCATAATGGTAGTGACTATGTACTTATACATCTTGAAATTAAGATTTTGGTCATGTAGGCGTAACAAAATTTGCATCCAGCCGCGTACATAGCATTCGTGACTCATTTCTGCTACATTTCCCACCGCAAGAAGCCAAAATTGTAATCGATAACTCCAACAAATATGGAAAACACCTATTTATTTCCAATCACATTGCAATTGACGAAGATATATTTTCTGCTTATTTGGCAGTGTTTTTATATATACAAGTAAGTAACACGATAGTTACATATGCGAAAAAATTTAAATTTTAACGCTTACTAGTTCCAAAAACGAGACGTTGCATGATTTATCATTAGCAACCTCCTATATCGAAAACCGAAAAAAACGCCCAACAAATGAACTATAAATGGCATTTATTTTTCTAAGTTTTCAACCCAGAATACTAGAGGTTCAACAAATAATGAAGCTGGCCCATCTAGAAAACAGAAACTCGAAAAACCTTCCGAGAAAAAACGTACTAGATGCCAAAAAAGTGCTACCATTTAGGATAACACAAAAATATGTGGACATCTTCATTCTGTTTCTTCTGTCAAAAACCATGCTGCAATGAAAAGCATGTTAAAAATATTTGCGTAAATTGCATAAACACGACATAAAATTGAATCAGTATTAATAAATGTATATAAACTTTTGAAAAAAATGGATTTCACTGAAGCATGTATCAAAAACGATACATAACTAGAATTATGAACTATTTTTAAAGCTCAATCTACGGTTGAGTTATTGCTTATACAAACATTTTTTTATACAGTTCTTAAAAAAATGGTCTCACATTTTTACATTAAAAACAACAACACCAACATTTTGAGACAATTTTATATTTTTTTTCTAAGCAGGCATGGTAACTTAAAACTCCGGTAGCTTTGAGACCCTAGCTTCGCTAAATAAACTTGAAATTGGGGGATATTTTTGATTTAGCTCATATTTAAAAATTGGTTTGAGTTATTTTGAAATTTATAAATTAAATTTTAGTTGGTTTCAAACTAATTAATTAAAACTAGTTTTCAATATTTTTTGATATTTATTTATTATTCTTCCTTTAAACAGGCTTTATTTTTTATAATATAAATAATTATTGAAAAATAAATTTATAATTATTTATTTGGTTGCGTTAACCGAGGTTACACTGTAGTTATAAATGTATGTATGACATACAGTAGACTCGCGGTAACAAAAACACCGCCTAACGTGAACACCGGCTAACATGAACATCATTTTTTTTACACTAACTACTCTGTAGCGTGAACAAATTTTAAATGCATTGAACATAGAAGTCGTTGTTTTGTTCTACATTTGTAAGTTATCAAAACTGTTTTTATAATAAAAAGGGGCATCCGCATTATTTTGGAAGTTGCTACCTGACAGAACAAACGTATTTTCTCAAGAAAAAAAAATGCTCCTGGAAGAAAAACTTAAAAACAGCAGTCACTTTTTTAGCTTGTACAAATGCTAAAGGGGTACATTAAATTTAACTTCTTGTGATTGAAAAGGCAAACAATCCTTCCTGTTGTAGGAACTTTGAATCTCCTGTGGACTACAATTACTTCAAATCGTCATGGATAACAGCTGCCATTTTTAAAAATTGGTTTCACCATTTATTTGTACCATAGGTAAAGTTTCCTTGATTTTAAAGAATAAACCTCTGCTGTTGATAGATAATGATCCATCTCATCATCCCGAAAATGTATTGAAATGTTTATGCCACCAAACGTCACGCCGCTCATACAGCCTATAGATCAAAATGCCATAAGATTAACAAAACTTTACTACACAGAAAAAACTAAGTTGTAGAATCAGTAACAAATTTCAGAGAATCAGTAAATATTTTGTCTGGCTGAGGACCTACAACGAAAGTTGTAAATTTAGACAAACAATTTTGCAAGAATTTTAGTTTCTGTTAAAAAATTTTGCTGAGCTGGTTAAATATTTTATTTTTCTAGGCGAAAATTTTGTTTGATTTAAAAATCAAATAAAAATATTATTAGAGACTATTAAATAAATTGACTAAAAAAATAAATTATTTTGAACAAGAATTTGTTTGAAAAATTTTTTTTGTAGTTTTTTGTGTGTACAGAAGCAGTCTTTAAGCAATTGTTGTAGTCACAAGGACTAACGTTATTTAAGGCTTAAAAAAAATTGAGTTAAGAGACGCAATTGGCTATTTAAATTCAGCTTGGAAACGTCTTGAAAAGGAAACAGTAGAAAAATGCTGAAGGAGCATTTTGAGCTCTTTAAGAGGACGAAGAAGACTGTGAAGAGGATATCCAATTATATATTTTGAGAAAAAGGATTTGTTCGGCAATTAACGTTTAACAAGAACATCCAATAGAACTTCTTCATATAATTAATCCAGAGGTTTGAACCTTTTCTTCCGTTTCTTAATCCAAATTGTATAGTTGAAGTTTAGTTTTTTATTTGATAGTATCCATAAAAGGACTGAAGATTTACCAAACACAACCGAAACGAAGGAAGTTTTGACCAGTGATAAAAGTGAAAGCGATAACAGTATTCTGGAAAGAGCACGTACCAGAATAGAGCCTTGTGAAATAATCAATATTTTCACTACAGCTTTGGAATTGGCGGAAGGTAACAACATAAGTCACACAGATATCATCGTACTTAAACGTCTCCGTGAAAAGGCCGTGTTTAGCAATTTGCAAAAAAGGAAAATCCTTTACAGCATGTGTACGTTACAATCTAAACACACAAAAATATATAAATTTAAGCTAAAACGCCCGTCTATTTTATTTAAAAAACTAAAATAGTTTCACCTTCGTTAACATGAACAGTTTCGAAAACGTGAACACGTGAACACTCTCGGTTTTTAATAGTTCACGCTACCGCGAGTCTACTGTATTTCTTTATATGGGGGGGAACAGTCTGTTTTAAATTTATCCATACAAGAGTATAAAAAATACCTTAAATGAAAGTTACATCAGGGAGTGGTAATATCTTTTACGCTTTAGCAGTTGGTGCTAATATAAATATGTGTACTTATGTGCAAAAATATATGAACGTAAAATGCTTTAAAAGGTTTATGAAAAGTTTAACTGTGTACTTGCAGTTTAAAAAAGTCTACACTGAATAGATATGATACTATTATTTAATTTTAACACTAATGTCTTACGAGTAGTGCAAGCTGTATATTTCAATTTCAAAGAATAACATGGATTTTCTTTAATAATGGGATTTTCAGGATGACCTTTTGATTCTACCAAAAAAATACTTTCATATAAACTTTTATTTTATTTTATTTTGTTTTATTTTATTTTACTTTATTTTATTTTATTTTTTATTTTAAAAAATATTTTTTTTTCAAAAAATTTTGCCTTTTTGTTTTACTGCTTTTTAATTAACAAATTGAGTGTAACAAATGATCAAAAATAGTAAAGTGATATGGGGAGAATGGTTAACTCTAGAAAATTTATTTTGTAATAGAAGCGCTAACAAAAAATATTCTTTGAAAAAACTGTTTGCGTTTTCAATATAAAGTTTTTCAATGTTTTAACAAATGGAAAATAATGAAAATTTAACTTTTAAAAATATGGTGGTTACTTTTAAACACCCTCAGATATTTTAAGAGAATAATCCTGGGAGTGATTTTTTAAAAAACCTGGTATTGGGAATTCGCTGATCTCGAAAAATCTCGAATCACAGGATTTTCCGATTGACATTCCTAATACATACACTTGCACATACATACATACGTATGCACTAATGTATGTAGTTTAAGCATTGTATGTTTATTAAGTGAACTACATATTTAAGTACTCTTTATCACGCTTGACAAAAACAGATTCATAAAATTATGTTTATATTAAACTAACAAAACATCAGAAAATGAAATACTTACGGGTATTGTGGTTTTTTAACACCCTTAATGCCCTTCGTCGTCCTTTTTTGTTTTCATATACCTACTACACTTCTACGTTTACTTTCAATTGAATATTGCAACAAAAAAAAACAATTAAAATATGTATGACTGGATTTGAGTATGTATAAGTGCTCGATATGTACGTATATGTAGTTCAGCCGACATGTACACAATATTTTCTTTTTTCATAGCCTTAAGGAAACCCGGGGACTAAGTAGTGTCTCCAACTCACCATTTTTGTAGACTTTTTTTGTAACATTTTTCATAAAGCGTCTACAATTTTTTGTATTTGTCCTTAAAAGTGTTTTCTTTTCTGAGAATAAAATGTTGCCGTTTTATTTTGTGGTAATTTGTTAAAACTGCATGACCCTTTTTAAAATTTTTAGAGAGAACAAGTTTTTAGGTCATATGCAGTTGTGTCAAACTGTTTAGTTTATTAAGCAATGAAACGCAAAGTTATAAAAAAAGTATGCATTTTGAATACGACATATACTTGAGAAAATTGTAGACAAGTATTAATAAGACGTACTAGTGAATCAGTGATTCCAATGTCTACATGCATATGCGCCCAAAATACCTGCATAATCAATAGTACTTGTGCCAGTTGTATATTTTCATTGACACGCTTATGTTTATAGCGGAAAGCATTGCATAAGACACAGCTAGTCAGTTGTACTCTTGACAACGTCAGTAGTTATTCACTACAGTTTCCCTCTTGGTATTTCGTTCAGGGTACCAATATATGTATGTATATGTACATGAACATACACATTTAGTCCTGCTTGGTTTCAATATATTTCCCTTACACAAGTTATTGTTAAAATATTGTTTAGATTTTTAGGCACTCAAGCACCATTGAGATAAATTGTTTGGCGTCGTTATTTGCTATTTTTTTTTTTTTTGTTTTTTACTGGCTGTCTGAACGTCGATGACATTAAAAGCAAACGCACGCACACACAAAAGCAAAAAAAGCTCTTTTATTATTAATGTTTTTTTTTAAATAAAAATCGTAAGCCAGGGTTAGCAAAAATCTACATTTGACTCTTATTTTTAAAAAAATATTAATTTTAGTCCAGCTACTCTAACACACTGGAAATTATATCAACGATGACTAAGTTGGTTCCGAACGCCAATGTGCACGATACGAATACCAACGAGAATCTAAAAAAATTTGTATGGGAGCCGCTTTCTCTGCTCTTATCCAAATGGTTTTTTTTTAAATGTAGGTCTTGTTGTCCAAACCCTTTTTGTGGAACATTTGAAGTCGAAAGCTGTTAAAGCTGTTATAGTTTCTAAGAGTTAGCGCATGAAATATTTTACAAAACTTGTGCAATTGTAGGGGCAATACCCCTTTCCCTTATCCTATCTGAAAAAATTTTTCCCTAAGGTAGGTCCCTATCTTCAGAGTACCTGTACCAAGTTTTGTAGCAAGAGTGACTATATTTACTGAGATATATAGGGATATATGCACGGATTTTGTCCTAAAAAATTCGGTTATTTTGGGTTTTCGCTTATATCTCGATCAATAGTGAACCGATTTTGCTGATTAAAAATAGCGAATGTTTCAGGGATTCTTTCATATTAAAACGATTTCTGTGCGACTTTATTTGAGTCCGATTTCAGCAGACACACAGACGGACATGGCTATATCGACTTCCAGAATATATATACTTTATGGGATCTCAAATGAATAATAAAGATATAAAAAACGGAATGACAAAATTATATATATAACCTTATCACTATGTGAAGGGTATATAATAAGGAATTTTAAATACGTTTGCATGGATGCTTTTAAATTAGACTATTTTTCAAAGTTTTTTGTTTCCCCTCTGTATACAGGTAAACATGAATGCGTATGCATAACTACATAAGTATGAATATACATATATAGTATATGTACATATATAATTGTATTATATATAAAAAACTTAATATACATACATATATTAGTAATTTTATGTATTCAATCTTTGGTGAATAAATTAAATTTATAATTTACCTTCTGTTATACTTTAAATTGGATTCAAATTTCGGGATTCTGGAAAATTACGAGATCCTGAAAAAAATCCTGGAGTTCCATGATTTTAAATACTAAAATCCTAAATCTGTGAAATGCTAGCCCTGTTTGGCATCTTTAATACATATGTATGTACATACACATATCGTCAGCTAAAAAGCAAAACCACGTAACTAACAAGAAAAATCAACTCATTATTTTTACATATTTGTGAGTATATTTTATTAAAAGGCACATGACAATAAAAATTATTTAATGTTACTCACAAAATGTAAAACAGAATGTTGGAAAAAATAAACATAACAAGCATTGCCTTGGTAATTTAGAAAGTGTTTTTGCTTCTTCTGTAAAATTTTCGTGTATTTTAGTGGTTTTGCATTTAAGCTGACGATATGTACTAACATTTGTCAATTAATAGCGCTTGAGCTTGGTGGTGCGAGTATTGTACAACGCCCTTTTTTGCAAAAAGCACTTTGCGTATTCATACATACATTAACATACATATACACAAATAGATACACATATACACGCACACACACACATAAATACACACATACATTCGTACAGAAATATTTTTAACACTGAAGTATGTACTTAGAGATTGCATGCCTAGACATTCATTTATTCATTCATACAAGTTAAAAGGGGAAGCTTGTGGGTTGTGAATCTATACAAACACACATATGTACACCCTTCAGTCACATCGTTCATGTCCCATACACATAACTGAAGGGTAAACAACATGTGAACATTACGTATCACAGAGAGAAGGAAACGACGGGTACTATGTAAAAACCAACCAATATCCTTCATAATAAAAACTTTGTTCAACTACATCTTAAACATAAACAATAACCACTACTTTACTTTGCATTAGTTATTAAAATATCATTTTATAAAGTTATTGTTGTCTTTGTTGTTGGCTTGGTGCTGTTGATATTGTTTTACTTGTTTTTTTCCATATTTTTTCAGAGAGTTTCTCTTTATTATGTTCAAATTATACATAATGGAAAAATAAACAGCAAAGGACCAAACCATCATATACACATCCTTTATTTTAGGCAGGAAATATAATGGAAATACTTTTAGTCACAGAAATGATTAAACTAATTTAGCAGTCAAACAATTTTTTTTGCACGATTTATTAAAAATGTGTCAAATAATATTCTTAAGTGATACAAACATTTGTAAGTTTGTTAACATTTTAAGTTATAAAATCTTAACATCCGAAAATTGCAATAAAAGCAAGAAAACTAGAAAGAAATACCAAAAAATTCCATCAAATCTTAATATAACGAATCTTAAATTGTCAGGACTATTTTCATTTTATATTAATTGGATGAAAAAAACTGTGTAGAAACAATTTTTTTTTTTAATCTGAGACCCGATTAAAATACTTTATAAACGAGCTTTTTTGTTTTTTCTTTCTAAAAAAGAAAGAAATCATTTGTGTTAGAAAATATTATTTTTCAAGATACCCAACAAAACCTTGGCTCACCGAATAAGTAACATTGGAGATGAAGACTAGTTACTTTTTGGCCAAATCATTAGTTATTTTTGTTAAAGTTGTCCCGAAATTCACGACTTTCACTTACAAATGTGCTTACAAAAAACAATCAAGGAACTAGTTACCAAGCATTAACTAAAAATTTAATTAAAATTTTCGTTTTAAAAGAAAAATGTTTTACAAAGTCTATTTCATAATTCCATTTTTGCAATTAAACTTACATGTGTAATTAATAAGTTATTTACCAATTGACTATTATTCGATTGTAAAGATCTTATTACCTTAGAATCTATAAAATAATGAGAGCCTATCAACTATCCCTGCAAATAACGCGACAAGATCATACATTCGTGTATGCGACTGTTAAGACACGAGCACCTGTCGCTTAACTACAATTTTTTTTGTGTGATGTGGTCTATCATTGAATTCCATAGGACTATGTTGTGGACTAGTTAAATCATATGATATGGAACATATGGTTCAACATTTTCTGCAGGGTATGTATGTGGCGTATGTCGTAATGACTTATCGTAACATACGCTGACAATATTAAATCATAGATAAGAAATATTTAATTTTTTTTGGCGTCATATATATATCACATACATAGTAACACAAGTTAGTTAAAATTTTTTGACATTTGTAAGTTAGAGAGTGTATTTATTCATCCTTATAAAATATTACATTTGAGAGAAATCCTTTCGCAGACTGTGGATTTTTTTAAGATATGTAAAACTTTTGTAGTGATAATATCAGTTGGTAGGACTAAGACCTGCTGCTGATGTAGGGCATTAAATCAATTGATTTTAGATGTGGAAAACCTAAGCATTTACATACTACATACATACTTAGTTTAACTTTAAAACTGAAATCTATGATATGTTGTCGTTGTTTCCTCTACATACATATATAAAGCTGATTGAGCACTTTGTCAAGGACGAAGTTGATGATGACTACCAACCTTCTTACACTAAGGAAAAAAGAATGAAGGAAAACAAATAGATTAAAAAATGGAAAACAGGAATGTTTACCTTCTTGCTTCGAGTTTCTATAAAATGTCTATGACAACACTCTCAACAAATCGAAATTGTGTACTCTGGCAAAATATTGGCACAAGAAATCATTCCTTCCTGTTGGCATCGTTCCATATAGCAAGAAGAGTAAGTTGCATATCATAGATGCGCTTATATTCGTTTCTTATTTTTTCATATTTCACTTACAATGTGTTGTATACTTAAACAAAAGAGTGCACAAAAGCGTTAAACTACAAAATTCCTATGCAAAATTATGGCTTTTTTAAAACTTTGTAAACTAGCATTATTATTGGCATTAAATTTTTAAATAAAATTAAATATTTAATTATGCCAATTAAATTTTTAAGTTGACTTCCTATCTCTATATGGGTCAACATCCCTTAATTTCATGTTTCTACACAAATAATCTCGAAAAATCCAAAATATTTACCAAAAAAATTAAAAAAGCACATTTAGTCTACACAAAAATAATAAAGAAGAATAAAAATCAATAAAGCAATGTCGTTAAAAAAACTCAGTTTCGAAAACACTTTTTATTGATTTAAATTTTTGTTTTGACAAAACTCTTAATTGTTTTCTGATTTTTTTTTAAATGAGGTTGAGTCTATATATTTAAATTCGGAAAATACAACAAAAATTTGTATTGATTTTTTTCAATTAGAAAAAATATTATAAAATAAAAACATTTTTTGTGTTTTTAGTTTTCAACTCAAAATTTTTCGCTGTAAAAATAAGTTTTTTGAAAAAAGTGCACATACCCTGCAGAAAACAGGACTAGTCCATAAAGGAGTAGGATTACTCCAAAACTAACCCAAATGCATGTAAAAAACATGGTCTTTTTAACATTATGATGTCCTAGGACCGGACCACTTAACCCAGATTTGCA
Source organism: Melanophora roralis (assembly GCA_963583895.1). Classification (NCBI taxonomy): domain Eukaryota; kingdom Metazoa; phylum Arthropoda; class Insecta; order Diptera; family Rhinophoridae; genus Melanophora; species Melanophora roralis. The sequence goes on from OY757187.1 coordinate 607,046, forward strand.
TTACGTCGGAGTAGTTTCAAAACTACTCTATCCTACCTACAAACAACGACAACTCGGTACGCAATCGTTAAAACACGAACGCATATCACTTAAGTAACTACAAGTTCTTGTTTAACAATGATATGGTCCATGACTGCATTACACAAGGACCATGTTGTAACTAGTCCATTTCAGCTAAAACGGACCATGTGGTCCAAGATTTTTTTGCAGGGTATATACATATGTACATACATACATACATATATACAAAAAGTGACGTTGTTTTAAAAAAATAGTTTATTGAAATCTATTCAGATACCAAAAAAAAATTTTTTTATATAAAAAAAAATTAATTGTTGTTTATCTATTGACCGTCACTAATGTTTCAATTATATTGTTTTTTAAGTGAAAAATTTATATTATTTTACAACTTTAATTATCATTTATTGTTGCTTAAAATGAAAACCAGTTTTTTCTGTGCATTTGTTGCGACTTCTAACTAGCACTTTCTTAACAACTCCATTTTCAGCCAGCATGTAAGAACATTTCCGCGCAAATTTTGTAAATTTAAACCAAAACTTTAAAAAGTTTTGACCACAATCGTAAATTGCATTCAATATACTTTGAAGCCTCTTTAAAAGCCCCTAAGGGACCAGTAAAACCTTTTATTTCACTGTATTTTCGTAAATGTAGAAATATCTTAAACAAATTTGACTTTTTTTGATGAGTCTGTAGTTTCATCAAAAGTTATCGAATAGTACTTTGGTTCGGCAACGCTATTAATTATTTTTTATAAAATAGGACTTTGGCAACATTTAATGAAACTTTTTTGAGTTGTTTTGTTAAGGAGCTTGATTTTAAATAGTTTTTATTATACCATCTTCAGTCAAAATACTAAAATGCAAGAGTGATCGAAAAATAGCTTTGGACTGGATTTTTTACGAAGCATTCATTATTCTAGTTATCACGATATTTCAATAAAAGTTACACTTTTTACGATCGATGATTATTTAAATCGCTTTGAACTTCAAAAAGATATTAAAAGCTCTTAGAAAATTGTTGTCAAGGCTTAAAGTCTCGTATTTTTTCTTGACCTCAAACCTTCTACATGCTATTTTTATTATACATATAAACTTTAAATTTTGTAAAATATTCTATTTCAAAAACGAGGATCGACTATCGACTTCAAACCCATCACAAAGTATTTTTATTATAATATTTGCGGTACGAAAGTAAAAACTCGGGTAGATCAGATGATTGGGAATATCAAAAGACAAATGTGAAGGCTTTATTACATTTATCACAGCCGCAATTGGCGCTCTTTCTTGTTTTTTTCTGAATTTATAAATTTGAAAATATTATCGAAATAAGGATTGGAAGATAATAATTAAAAAGAGCAAAAAAAAAAAAAATACTCTTGTACTTAAATATGTATGTATAAATGTAAATAAAGAACGCTAATGTAGTAGCGGGTTATTATCGAGTACAAATAATAAACTTCTGAATAATTGTTTCAACTCTTCTGTTTTTTTTTTCTTTTCAAGTTTAATTCTTCAGCATTCGTTTATTTTATTAATTTAAAATCATTGAAGCTCTATGGCGTCACGTGAGTTATGTAAACAGTTGCATGATGCGTTTATTACGTTCGACAACGTTTTGCTTTATTTTATTTTTTCAAGTGTTTTGGTTCGCTTTGTAAAAAAGCGAAAACGAAAACAAATGCACAGATTTAAGCAAAAAATTGTTACTTTACATGTTTGGTTTGTATCCGGTATTATCCTGGGATTATTCTATCGTTTAAATCAACAGGACGTGTAGATGTTGCTGTTGTTATAATTGCAATTTTGATTATTAATGTTTTCCTAAAGCAAATAAAAGTTCCGTTTAACTGTACAATTAAAAATGTGTAAAAAAGAGATTTTCCACCCACTTTTTCTTTCCAGGCTATCTGTACGTCGTTGACTGTGTGATGTGATTTCTCTTTATACATTTACAAATCGACAACAAATATTTGCCTTGTAGAGCTGATTTCACTTCTGCCTTCATCCGCTTAGAGAAATGGGTGACTTTTTCCACCAAGTAGAGTATAGTGCAGTTGTTTGGACGGATGGTTGTTTGGCTTTTCTTCTACTTGTGCTTTCGCTGTAGTAGTTACTAGTTTGACGTTAAAGTGTGCTCCATACATACATATGTATTTTGTTTGGTCTGTCAACATCGTTACACACTTACACACACACATATATATGTACACAATGTACACTCATACATACATATATATATATATATGGAAGCATATGTATGTGCATATGTATGTGTATGTACACATGTAGTTGTTGCCTGCTGCTCATGAAGTAAAGTGTCGTGCTCCTTATTGTTTATTCTTTCATTTGTTCGTCTGTTTGAACTTTCTCCAGTTTCGTTTGCATTTGCAAATATTTTAACTAAGCTTTTCTGCTTTATTTTGCTTGTGTAGTGACTGAAGCGTCCGTCAGTCATCCAAATTGCATGCATACACAAGTATTTTTCATATTCGTCGTTTGAGTTGACTTTTATCATCGAAACGAAACAAGCTGTTGCCAGAAGTGCAGATTTATCTGCATTCTGCTAATTTTAACCCCCAAAAATGTCGAAATGCAGATTTGAAGATTTTTTCCCAAAAAAAAAACAACTTTTCAAGTACAATTTTTTTGGATTTTCTTTAGGTTTTATTATATCAAACGATCGTTATTTGAAATCAAAAACAATACGAAAAAACAAGAGACAAACACAGCCAAACCTTTTTTAGTTTATGTAAAAAACTTTTGTTATTTTATAGGTAACAAACCCAATGAGGGGTCATTACGAATATCGTTTTTTAAACCATAGAATTATGACGTTTTGGTGGTGTTAAATTATTCGATGATTTTTGTTTAATTTGCTTAGTTCGTTACTGGAAATATCAAAGTCTTGGAAATTTATACGCAAGTTTGTTCGTGGCACAAAAAATTTTTATCTCTTCTTGGTAAAATCTTAATAACATTAAATATTTTTCTTAAAACTTAAAAAAAACTAAAAGTTTTATTGGAGACAAATAATTTCTGTATGAATGTTTTTTTTTGTTAATCTTGGGTGTATATTCGTGAAAATATTTCAAAAGTTTTTTACATCGTAAACACATTGCTGAGCCGGCCGGTAAACAAGTAGCCACCCGACGATAAGTCGAGAGAATATTAAAAAAAAATAAACCTAAATAAATTTTAATCATCAAATCATTTAGAAAGCGATTCGCTTTCATTTGGTAGGTATTTTATTTGCAAAAATATATTTTATAATTAAAAGTCTCCACTGTTTTTCCACATGAATTTCTTCAGGCTTATTTAAAATTTGATCTTCTGATATTTATGAAGCCAAATAAATGTTAATGTTAAAATAAATAGAGTTCAAAAGCTAAATGTCGTTATACTAACAAATTTATTTTTTTATATAAAAATGTTTGATTTCTTTGATTAAACTGAATACATATGTATATTTTGCTAATATTTCCTATAAAAATTCTGGCAACACTGCTATGCACTAATACTGTTTTGTTATACACAACCAAATCGACAAATGTTAAAAATTTCTACGGCTATTTAGTGAAACCCGACCGAAGGTGCATTTTTGAAACCGAACCTAACCGGAATTTTGGTCAAATATTTGTTGTTCGGTTGAACCTAAACGCAAACCGAAATATGTGCTAAAATACACTCAGGACCAAAAAAAAAATATATTATTTAGTGACCATAGCTAAGCATTTTAAAAAACTTAATGGGAAAAAATTTTCTTTTTCATGAATACAGTACTAAAAAGTTGTATTTTCAAATATTTTAAGCCACAGTGAAAACTTTTGTATTTTCTTGAAATTAATTCAAGCAATAGATTTCCATCAAAAGTTTGGTCATTGTTCGGTAAAGTTCAGGGAAAACGCCGAACGCCACCTTTTACCGAACTTCGAATCCGAACATTCGGTCAGGTTCTACTAATTAGCATTGAAGTTGGTGCATACAGGTATACGTAAATACCAGCGATGATAAATAAAAAATCTAATTACGTACCAACAAGTGCCAGTTTAAAGTACTTTTTTCAACTAAACAATTTTATATGTTTTTAATATGTGTCGGTCCAATATTAAAATTTAATTAACACTTATTAATTTAATTAAAAGCAAAACGTACTTTAAATTAATTCGTACTTGTAAAGTATTAGATAACATAAGCATAAAAGGTACATCAATTAATGAGATCTTAACAGATATTTTCACTTAACAAAAAATCAGATGTAATTTCAATCTAATAACCGCATAAATAATTTTTTTTAACCCTTTTAAGGATCGGACATTTTCTGTAGAAGCAATTTCTTTATATTTTTCACCGTAATATAAGCCTAATAATTGTTATGTCAAAAAAATGGCTGCTAGGTCAAATAGAACAAAAGCTTGAATCGTAATAGGAAGCTACTCATATATTCCCTTGTTCTATTTCTTTCTCGATTGATGTAAAACGATTTCTTTGGAACAGGCTGAACTTAAGAGCAACGTATTCGAAATAGGCTTGATTTGTTCTTGGCCTCAAAAGATGAGAAAATTTTTGGTACAAGGTGCATATTTAACATGATATATGTAATTTAAATCCTAAAGCCCATTAAATTGATACTTTACCTAATACCCACAAAAAATTTAGAAAAACTTGAGGGTCCCTTTAAATAAAGTTGTTATTATTAAGAAATTTTTTAGTCCAGCGAAACCACAGAGGATCAAAGAGAAAAATAAAAGTGTTGGCTGCAAAATACAGAAAACACATACATACATGCACACATAATAGTTGCCAAAATTGGCACATACGTACATATACATATGTACATCATACAGAGAAGTTTATTAAGAGTAATTGTATATTTTTAAGGCATTGGGCAATATGTCAACCCGGCCACCACCTTTTTCATTTCAAGCTTCTCAGATCTTCGTACATCCTCCATTTTCATTATGAACAATTTCTGGTTTCTTAGGTCAGGTTTTTCCATTAAAAAAACAAACATAAAACACAAACGTCAACAAAAGCTGACACCGGCATTTGTTTTGAATTTAAGCCAATCTACATACCTCTTTGAATAAAAAGGCAAACAAAAAAAATCTTCGAAAGAAAATATGTTTGCATTTAGCACATGTGCAATTATTTGATTAAACACTTACAGGGGAAAACAAATAAAAATCGACCTTAATCGGTTATAGCCACTCAACCAGATAGTGCAACAAATTTACTTAAAATGAACAGCATAAACTAAGTTCATCACACAATGTAAGAAGCAATAAGTGTTAATTTTTAACACATTCATTAACTTTAATTGCAAATAATTCTTTTAATACCGAATTTTAGAAATTTAATTGTTAAAAAATAACCGAATGAATAACTAAAGTCATTAAATAGAATTCTTTAGTAACTTAAACGTTCTGGTTATTTTCTTAATTTTGTGTTATAAGAGTCTTGTTAGTGCAAATTTTAAAACATCGGTGTTATGACATTAAGTTTTCACAACGACTTATGGCTAATGGAGACTGGGCGTAAAGTTTCCCAAATAAAGTTGTTAATTTTTATTTTTTGTTTGCTTAGGGGCTCTGACATCCCTTTTTCTGGTCTTTTCCTTTTCTGGCGCAAATAATATCTAGGTTTATTACATTAAATTTATTACTTAAGTTTTGTCAGCATTCAGAATATGAAATGTAAAAAGGTTTCAATTGTTCATCACGTACTGCTCACTTACCTCAACCTATTGACTATTTGCACAAAAAATTCAACTGATAAAAAGTTAGTTAAAGTAAAGTTATTATATTACAGCCCCCTTAAAGATAAAAGGTATTATATCTCATTGAAGGCAAATTACATTGGGGAGCTTCACTCTCGTTCCAGACTCGCTTGAGCAGTTGAGTTTATAGATCATTAAGGCTGGCGCCAAATTAAGCTGTTTTATATCGACACACATGTTGTAATTTGTTCATTTCAGCCAAAATACGTAGACCATATGGTCCAATATTTTTCCAGGGTTAAAGTGAACTTAATTGGGGTCGACACATGGTGCTTATTAAAAGCACTACGTCCGGAAATTGCTTTATTTGCTTAAAAATCCTGTAAGTTTAGATAAATCTCCAAAGACGGCAACACTATTAATTAACATACAGTGCACTCGGGAAAACGTCAACACTAGTTTACGTCAACATCCCAAAACGTCAACCCTTTATTTTTTACATTGTCTACTCTAAAACGTCAACCAAACCACAAAGCTCTAAAACGTCAACTTTAAATAAACCAAAATTTTTAATTTAGCAACAGTTAAAAAACACAGCTTTGATCACTCACACATTTATTTTAATAAATCAGTTCAGAAATTTTGGGATTCCCCTTATAAGTACATATGTAGAATAGAAATTACATCTCTATGTGCTGTCTTTTTTAAGTTCAGTTGCTTTTTTGTTCTCGTAAGTATCACATTACCACAATGTGCTCAAAGCTTAGATAACAAGAAAAGGCAAATATTTTGGATTATTAGTGCGGTAGCTTTAGCAAGGCAACATGGTAGCCCAAAATCAACAATTAGTAAGATAAAAATTGTTAAAAAAAATATAATTTTGGACCGTGTTAATAACACATTTTCCGGTCAGAGGAAAAAAAGACATTTAGGGGATTCACAGGGTGTTCCATTCGTCCTATTGTCATATTGTTATAAAATTTCACAATGGTTTAAACACCTTTACCAACTATTGGACACTCGGCGCAGGTTTATGTGGAATTGTTGTAAAAATTGTATAAGCATATTAAACGACGTAGTATTTTTTTAGAACTATTTTTGTATTAAAGACAACAAAACCATTGTGAAATTTTATAACAATATGACAATAGGACGAATAGAACACCTTGTGAATCCCCTAATTAAGAGCATCCGAGTTGCCGAAAATGGAAAAGTGCCTATATCAATGGTTTGTTAAGCAGAGAAAAAGGAATTATCCGGTTAATGCATTAGCCCTCAAACAAAAGGCTAAAAAGATTCATCTAAAAGTAAAAGATAAGGAATGTTCTTTTAACGCAAGTTCCTTTTTTGTATTTTTTTATGTTTCGTTTTAGTTTATAGTCAATAAAGTTATTTTAAGGTACACTATCAACATGTTTTTATTAAAAATTTGTAAATTCATAAGCGTCAACACCCGCGGTTTTAATTAGTTGACGTTTTTCCGAGCGCACTGTATTTGCCATTTTACGCTCTAAAAACGTTTAAATTCACTAACTGGGTAATTTTGTTAAAATCTCAGGGGAAGTAAGAAAAATATTTATGGGTTAGTAAAGAAATATGAGTGTTTTGCCACTTTCTCGTATTTCTTTGTTTAATCATATAATTTAGATTAAATATATCACACTTTACAAGAATTATATTTTTTGTTCTATTATTTGATTGTAAAAGACCTTGTGAGCTCACCTAATATGAAGTTAAAAAAATATTTAAAAAAGCTGATCGAGCTTATCTTAATTTAATTAAAAAGTGACAAAAATTGTAAAGTTTTGATAACAACTTTTATATTAATGAAGTAACGTAAGACATTTTCATAAATGTCGCATACTAAATCGAAAACAGTCACAACACAAAGTTTATCAGAATCACAAAAAAACTCGGTTGCGTTTGAGTTTGCTTTATTCTTTTACAGTTGAACTTATTTTCTTACAGTTTAACATGATTTTTTCTTGCAATTAAAAAAGCTGAAAATAAGTCTCAATAAAAGTTATAATTTCGAGTTTTGACTCTTTTTGATTTAATGTGCGATATGTATAAAACACTTTGGCGATGCTGATTAAGTCTATATAAATTGATACGTGTTTCAATATCATTGTTAAATTCAGCTTATTTAATTCAAATATTTAAACAGTTGTTCAGTACACAGGAAAACGAAAAACATAGAAAAGTCGATTGTTTAATTTTAGGGCGTCTGTTTTTATTTGTTGTCGTCAACTATAGTTTCTATCATTTTATTTGTTCGAAAATAAGAACAAATAAAATTAACTAGCGAATGATCAATACTAAAATGATGCAGACATAGATATATGTATATGTATGTACATATGTGTGTAGCTATGTATCTACACATACATACATACACATTTATGTATTAGAGATCTGCATGAATGCCAGTAAATCGCAAAAATGTGCATTTATTCTCGAAATTAATCGTGCTTGCTTGTAACACACCCTGTTGAATGTGGGAATTGTGTGTAACTGTCTTTGAAACACATGCATTATTCATGCATTATTCCTTTGGTCATATCATGTTGAAATTATGTACCATGTGGCCGCGATTCGTACAGACATTTATGACTTTTTTATATATAAAGTTTGACGCATATATTTTTGAAACTTATCTATTTCAATAATTTTACAAAAATATAGATTCCTTTTAATACAAGTAATATACATACATAAATTTATTTGAAAAGAAACTAACTGTTGTATTTGGTACAATTATTAAATAACATGTTAATTTTTGGGAATGACAGTTTTAAAACAGGGTGTAAGGTAAACGACAAATAGGTAATGTTTTATCTAAGATTCATTAGTTTATATAAAATAAAAAAAAACAGTTAAATAGCAAAATTTTTATAATTTAATGAATTTTCATTAGCCAAAAGAACATATTGTTAATATAATTTTTTTTAATCAAAATAAAAAAAAAGTTAGTGCTTATTTTTTGTTGTTGAAAAAAAAACACATTGTTCTACCAAAATCTAATTAAGCGTACCATACAACCAAACCAAGTAAATACACCATAATTAAGTATAACTCTTCTAAAGCATTAAATACATTCCTCGCTACAGGCTACCGAACACAACCAGTTAAAAATAGAATACACGTGTGCTTATGAGAATAATTTTTTAATGGCTACGATGCAACACGACTACGGGTTGCTGTCAATGCTAATTTTGTGGCGTGGTCGAAATTAAACTAATTTCTATTTTTATACGCGACAGTTAACCGATTAGTGCTGCCAGTACGTTTAGATGCAAAAAATATAGCTTAAACAGTACAAAAAGACTTTAGGTGGCACCACAGAAAGTCATATTGTTTATATGTTTATTTTTTGTAGTGATAGTCTAGTAAATATTTCAGTAGCAGCCAGTCGGACACAAATTTAGCAAGTAACTTTTGTGTTCGTGTGTTCCCGTGTTCTTGTATCTTGAATGTGTTTAATGCATAAGAGTGGCATCTCTGCGTACGCGTTTCAATGCAGCAAGCAGAATTTTGCAGCCTAAGAAGCGTTTAACAGAAACCCTATGTATCAGCTGATCACTGGTGATCAGCACACGCATACATTGTTATGTTTTGATTGTGTTGGTTGGTTGTTTTTGAGCGTAATTATTTGTCTCTTATGGCACTAGGGTGAACATGATGTGAAAGTTTAAAATATGATAGAATTGAATTGAAAAAGTTTTTGGAATGTAATATTAAAAAGTTTGCCAGTTTAATTTAAGTTAAGTTAAAAAGTAGTTTTGTATAATCTCATAGATATTTATTGTATATGAACAGAGATCTTCTCGCTACTTAGCCTTTTTCTGATTTTGCATTAAATTATTTTTTATATCAAAAATGAAGACTTGCAGATATAAGTTTAACCAAGCATTGAGTGTAATATAAAATTTGTCCACTAAACATTTTGAAAATTTTGGTCGTCTGGACAACAAAAGGTTACAAAACCTATTTTTTTTTTTTTGTTTTTACTCTTTGAAATGCTCAGAAACCACCCACCAGCGTTGCCAGGGGAAGCTACGAAAAGTTACATTTTTTCACCTAAGAAGTTACGTTTTTTCTTAAAAAGTTACATTTACGAAAAGAAGTTAAATTTACAGAAAAAAAAGAAATTGCAAGTCGGCATATAGTTGCAAAATGTTTTTAAAATATACATAAAAATTATAAGGGACTTGTTTCGCAAAAAAACGCATTGATTGATTAAATCGTACTTATTTAGCCAATTCCACGTAAAGCAGCCTAAAACGGGAAAATTTATATTTTAGCTTTAATAAATTACTTTAAATTTCAAGTTTAAAAATAATACCCGTACCAGTCGTTTAAAGATTTTTTTTTAATTTTAAAGTTCTACAATCCCTATGAAAAATTGTGTTTAAAACGCTATTAAAATGGTCATTCCCGTCACAATGGAGCGTTATGACACAGATTAGTTATACTTGATTTTATATTTATTTATTTATTTATTTAATTAGTTTTAATCTTATGAATGAATCTTCTAAGATTATATGAGTAAGTGAGCACTAGCTGCCTACTAGATTTTAAAAAGGTTGTATTTGATGTGTAATAACTCCCAATTTAGAGGTAATCAATAATATAAGTACATTTTAAGTAGTCCAAGGAATCTCCTTTCCCAAGTATATTACGTTGTTCTGTGATTAGAACAAAAAGTTACGAAAATAAGGCCTAATACGTTCAAATTTTACATGTTACATAGAAGGTCAAAAAGTTACATAAAATGTAACAAATGTAACCAACTGGCAACGCTGCCACCCACACGCGTGTGAGGTTTCGACGATATATTATTGTTTTAAACCTAATACATATAGTCACACACACATACAAGACATTTTTTTATTGTTGGTATGTAACACATTCTATTTTTAAATCTGCAGTTAAAGAAAGTTAAAAAGATTATAACTTCGTTAGTTCCGAACTGATTAACTTAAGTTTATGATTTGTAAGAAAATACCTCTCGAATGGTATATTTTAAGCAAAAAATGTGTTTGCTTTCCGTATTAATTTATAAATTATTTTTTGGTAAAATTTTGTTTCACTGATTAACAATTGAGGCTATAAAATTACAACGATATTGGTTAGTTAAAATCAGTTTCATATATTTTTTTTATAAATACATACACATGTAACGAATATAATTGAATTCACTCAAAATAAAGTTTGCCTTAAACGGTGTATGAATATCGATCCTTTTCTTATTTAAATTATGTTCTAAACAGATTAAATCAAATGAACGTAAGGAATTATTATACAAATTCAAAATGATATCGGTCAAAGCGTCCAAGCTTCTATGCCTGTATTTATAATAATTTTAGTAGTATGTATGTATATTAAGGGCGTATTTGAAAACTAGTCTATAGATATCTGTGAAAAAAGCTTCTTATAAACCTACTTTCAATTTTATGAATACAGCCGTTAAATATTGAAATAAAAAAGCCAAAAATCTAAAATAATAATTCAAATATAATATTTGTTTTTCAAATAATATTAGAAAATATTAGAGAGAAAGACAATTATTGGCAAAAAAATTTTTGGTAAATAGTAAAGCTTACACACAAAAATTAACCAAATAAACTTTTCCTAAATTTAGTCGTAGCGGTGTCAAAAGTACGGTGAGTACGGATTTTTTTCAATCCAAGTAGAGATATTTTTAAACCAAGTACGATTTATATAGTGCGAATTTCTCACTTTTAGCAATATTTAAGCCAAAAAAGGATTGATTTAAGTTCGAAACCGTAACGTCAGCTTAAAAAGATTGATTTAAGCGTAAAAGGATTAAACAAAAATGAAATGTAATTTTTTTAATTACGGAGCTTAATGGAAGAACAGTTTATTTTATACATATTTATTGCTCCTTTTCATGATAATTATATTATAGCAGATTTCTAAGAGCTTTTTTGATTTGCAGATATCTATGACACAATTGTCAAATAAACCTTAAATAAATCTACTATAAGTATTATGAATATAGGCATATTATTCTTTCTGTACTTGCCGTAATTTGCATTTGAATCTGGGTCTTCTCCGAACTGCAACACCATCTAAGCCACTAAGACACTTTGTTTTTATATATAAAAACAAAAAATTTGTTTTGCTTGATTTTTTAAAGTAATCTCTACTAGACTTGCCTTAAGAAAATCTAAGTACGGATCGTTTTTAAATATTTCAAAAAATACCTATTTTGGACAAATTCTGGAATAAAATACTTAATTTAAAAACGTCTTTTTTCTTTTTATGTACACAAATTCCCGCCATTTAAATTAAAATCCAATTGTATGTAAACACATGTATAACATAAGTGTACCTATATGAATAAATGCATGTATGTACAAACATATGTATGTATTGATGTATGTATGTGTTTACTACTTAGAATATGCATACATGCGTTTGTATATCAATGTTGAATACTCAAAAAACGTACATACACACATACACATATATATAAGTATGTTTATAAATAGTTTAAATTTCTTTATAAATTGTAACAATGGTGAGTGAATTGAAAAAAGAAATAATAAAAATAATAGTTGTTGTCATCTAATGAATATTATTTTAAATTCCTGTCCTTTTAAGACAAGTCATAACACACGTCAACTGATCAAATAAATCCAACAAAAAAAAAATGTACATACAAACCTAAATAAGTAGGTAAGTACCTACACATCCATATGTATGTATGTTCATATGTTTTAATACAAATGATAGTAACATTTTTTTTGGCAAATATGAAGAAAACAAAACAAACACAATATCAATTGCTCTTTTTTTTTTGAAAAACAAAATAAATATGTATTAAAGAAACAAAACAGTTAAAATGTTTTCAATAAGCAAAAGGTTTGACAATGTTAATCCATACAATTCCATTTCCTACATCCGGGGTATTTGTTTGTTTGGCTGCGAGTTTGCTTGCTGTGTATTTTATATATTTTTTATTTTATTATCTCTTTTTTTCTTTTATTTTTTTAATTCCATTGTATAATATTTATTCTTTTAAGAAATGATAAATTGCTAAAACGATGGTTAAAGAAACAACAAGTGTCTTATATTTAAAGATGAATAATATATGGATGTACGTACATATTTCATTTTATGGATGCACGTTCAAACATGAATACATGAATCGTACCTCTTAACCAGAGTTTCAAAAACAATAGCCACTTCACAATTCATTATTAAAAAAAAGAACATTTTTATTTAAACTGTGCAGTTGGAAATCTAAAAAAATTGTTTATTTCACACATACATACATACATACATACATACATACATACATACACACATACATACATACATACATACATACATACATACATACACACATACATACATACATACATACATACATACATACATACATACATACATACATACATACATACATACATACATACATACATACATACATACATACATACATACATACATACATACATACATACATACATACATACATACATACATACATACATACATACATTTGGGAATGAATTAGCAATGATATCCATACAGATATAAAAACTGACCCAAATGTACTGCATATTAGATAAATTTGCGTCAAATGATTATCATAGATTTTACATAAGTAGCTCAGATGCAAAACTCGTTCGTTACAAAAATTAAAAAAATGTGATAACAATTGATTCTGATAGTTCTTTTGACGCTCTATTAAAAAATATTTACTGATTGTAATTATTCATGTCCTTTCTAAAGTTTTTTTGGATCAAAAGTTGCATTTTTTAGCAAAACTGATTCGTTTCATTCATGAAATATTTTCAAAACTATCTCGTAGAATATTTTGTAGCAGAACTTGTTTCCTCGGTGTTTCGAGGTGGGGTTTCACTGTAATAAATTTGACTTTATAACAAGTATTTGTACTGGGTCATTGTTCAAAAACTAATATGTATTGAAATATACAAATACATACTTTAAATACCATTCAAAATAAACATACTGCAAGTTTAAGTCGATATTTAATCGAAAGTATTCTAAACTGATGGTTTTGCTGCATTCGAACAGATTTGTTAACTCGATTTAATCGAATAAAATATAAGACAAAAATACGTGTACTCGGCTTACCGAACATGGGGAGTTTACACACACTGCTTAAGGCGCCATTACACTGCCATTAAATCAATATGTATTGAGTAGGAGAATATACGGACACAAAATTTGACAAGTGTGAGGTATATGTTATGGTGTTTTCCATTCTAAAAAAAAATGTTACAATAAGTATGTGTAACATTTTTATCAGTTTACACACACACTTAAAAAGTTGTCCATTTTTTTTGTTTTAATGGAACAGAAAATTGCTTGATTTTAATAAAAACTGCACTCTGCGTTAAAAACTCGCCTGCATAAAAAAGTATTTACATACATAACACAGATGTAAAAAGTGGTACTTTGTTACACTGAAATATAATTGGGGGTAAGATATGTTACACTCTTGCCAGTTATTTGTGCAACATGTTCAGAAAGGAACACGATAACTGTTTTCACTCTTGCATGTATTTTTAGAATGGAATATAAACCCGCTCGAATGGTAGCATTAATGTAACATTTTTGCCAGAATGGAAAACACCATTAGTTCTTTAAGCCATTTAAGAGAGAAGTTTATAGTATGTATTGCCATGCAAAGAAGAGCACCTTTAGTGCGCAAAATAGTAAAACTCTGTGCAAAAAATTTAGCTTTGTATATCGAGCCAAAAACGCTATTTAAATAATTTTTTTTATAATAAAATTAAATTTTGTGTTTTCCCTTTTGTACGATTTTATTTTAGCTTTTTTTTCTTTAACGTTTTAATTAATCTTTTGTTTTGGCTTTATAAGGAAAGTTGTGCAAAATAATGCATTATTGGTTAAGGACAATGTGAACATGGCACTGCTGCAAACTTCTTAAGCTGCAGAGCCCGAAATGTAAATAGCTACATGCGCATGTAGCTTCTAGGGTTTATTTAAAGCGACATCGCTGGTCTTAAAATGACGCTATGTGCATGTAGGTCTTTACATATCATGTACTGCAGGCTTAATTTATTTTTATGCGGTTTTTGGTAATATATTTAGATCCTAAAACTGTAATGACAAATTTACAATAAAAATTCAAGTTTTAAGCATAATTCCGTACGTGTGTAATTTCCATACATACATACATATACATATATATACTATTTGACACATGTATGTATGTATGTGTCCTGTTATTTGTGTATATTGATGTTTAAATATCAATGAATATCGTAATACAAGAAGTTTTTTCAAAGTCGTATGTTATTAATTTTTGCTCTTTTAATAATTGTATCACGTTTGTCGGTAGCAATATTTTGTGAATTCTACGTGTGTATGTTCATATACATATTTGTCTGTCTGTAAGTAGTTCTGTGATCATACATATGCATATACCTATTGGAACATCAAAAAACTTGCCCGATATTCATGACAGCTTTTGTAAAGGTGATTAAATGTTTGTCAACGTTTCACATCTTATGTAAATTTGTACATGAAACTTTAAAATTATTTTCTTTTAAGAAGTAGTACACAGAAAGAAATGGCAACAAGTATTAGGTAATTAAAAAAATGCTTGACAATGTTGAAAAATTTAAATTTTTTTGTTGAGCCAAACGTATACAAATATTTTTTCAAATTTTCCACTTTAAAAGAAATTATTTAATAACTTCTTCTGGTAACAACGTAAGTTCATTCATTTACACAATCATGATCAACCTAAAACACTCGTTTACCTTAAATTCGCGGTGATTTGACTTCCTTGATTCTAAAATCAAACAACGCTAGAACATCGATAACTTTAACAAAGTTATTTTTCATTAATTTTTATTGGACGTCATTTAAGGCGCGTTGAGAAGAAAGCTGAATCTTACTAAAATATCTATAATTAAGGAGATGCACCTTGATTTTTACTGAAAATTTTTTTGATGATAAAAAATTTAGTAAAGAAACATATGCTTTCTAACGCAAACAAATAAACAAAATTAATCGTTATCGGCTATAATGTTGTAATACATTTGTTTTAATAAAAAAAGGTAAATAAATGCAAGTTCTTTGGAAAGTATCATCTAATTTTGTATCTTTAAAAACACGATGTGACTATTTGGATTAAGTTGAAATTTTTTGAAACTTCTCCCTTCGCGTACTTTTTGATGGAAAAAGAATAATTTTTTTAAATTACGCGGCGTGTTTTCAAAAAAGTGAACCTAGAAAAATAGCTGAAAAGCGCTAAATATGGTGCATACGCGCTATATTGGCACAAACTCAAGAACCTAAAATACAAAATGTCTAAGGGTAATCCAAAATGAATTAATTGGTTTTTCTGATTATTTTAAAATCGGTTATATCCAACCTACTTACACAAAAAAAAATTTTATTCTTGAATCTATTCAAAATCGTACTTGAAATCTTTAAGTACGGTCCGTACTTAGATTTTCTTAAATCAAGTCGGAATTACCTAAAAAAATCAAGCAGAAAAAACTTATTGTTTTTATATATATTTTTATATTTAAAAAACAAAGTGTCTTTTAGTGGCTTAGATGGTAGCAAGCTGGTTGTGACAGTTTGAAAAGTCCCATTTAAAAATCCCTGTTACGGCAAGTACAGAAAAAAAATTTCAAATATTTGAATATTTGCAGTTCATTATTTAATTTCATTTTATTAGAAGTAATTAATTAGTTTTTGTTCTAATAAAAAGAATTTAAATAATGAACTTAAGCCAGAATTTAAAGCACAAATTTGTCTTAAATAACTATTAGTTCAACAAAAATAAAATAAGAATATAAAATAGTTCTTCAATGAAGCTCCGTAATTAAATAAAAAATATATTGCTTTAATCCTTTTTACGCTTAAATCAATCTTTTTAAGCTTACATCAAGTACGGTTTCGAATTTAAATCAATCCGCTTTTGGCTTAAATATTGCTAAAAGTGAGAAATTCGTTCTACATAAATCGTACTTGGAGTAAAAAAATCCGTACTCACCGTACTTGTGACACCGATAAGGCTTAATTTAAGAAAATATTAATTGTTTTATCTTTTTTCGGGATTGACGACCGTAACTTTCTTACTTGTTTAAATTATTATATTTAATTATATAACATATACTAACTACTAAACGATTTAAATCTACACATGTATGTACGTACTTTTATAATTAAAAAAATATTGTTTTTGTTTTTGTTAAATTAAAAAATGCAGTTAAATAATTTTGCTTCTCTGCCAACAATATGTACTGATTTTATATTGCTTAGAAAAGAACGTTATTTCGATCCCCATAAACTTTGTTAAATAACAATTACTTTTCAAATCTATTTACTTTTATGACTTTGAACTCTGAATGCAAAATTTATTGTCATCAATAACAAATGTCATGTTTCCCTAATTTTTCGATTCCAAAGGAATAATACTCGTATATGTTTTACTTGTATTATCTTGTAAAACAAAACTCCCTCGATTAACTAAAGTGACGAAGAACAATAAAACACATACATACATACATATTTATTTTGTATTTAAAAGAAAACCTTTTTTGTTTAAAACGATCTTTGTATTACACGGCAATAAAAAGGACAATATGCTTTGGCGTGAAATCATTAGACACATACCAATTACAGACGCCCTGCTGTTTAACAAAAGCATCTTAACATACCATGAAACCCCTTATCATTTAACAACATTTATTTAACGGTCTGGCAAAAATTATTACCAAAAAGGTCAATGTATGTATGTATGTGTGGATGTAGTAGCAATAATTTATACTACATAATAACATTACATTATCTAATTTAAAAGGCGTGTAAATCAATTTGTTTTTTTTTTTTTTTGAAATCTAGTACCCAGCGAAAATTTTCAAAAATTTGATCGATTCAAGAATTAAGCTCTTTTTTCGAAGAAGCGGATGCCAACTGCATTACCGATTCGATTGACTTAAGTAGGATTTTTAAGTCAAAATTTAAAAAAAAGAGGTCAGGCGGGCAGGAAGGGTATGTGCATGTAAACCATAAATTGTAATTTGAATAAAAATATAAATATTTTTGAAATTATGTAAATTTTATTTTCTAATTTTTAATAACTTTTGCGAACTTTTTTATTTCTCGAATAAAATACTTTTGTGATTAATTTGTAAAAATTAAATATAAATTTTGGTTCATTTGCTTTCTTTGAATAAAGTAGTTTTTTGTCCTTGAAATATATTTTCTTGATTAAAAACAAAACGTTTTAAACTTAGAAATTTAAATTAAAATCAATCTAAACAAAATTTGAACTTTATTTGAACTTAAAAAAATTAAATATTTTTATAATTTTTATTCAAAAAAACATGGCAAACTAAATAATTATAATAATTTTATTTAATTGGAAAAAACCTGAATAGAAAATATTTAGGCAAACCCAGCAAAAACTTGGTAGTTATTAGTCATTACAAAACTTTTTAATCACTATTACATATCATCTGTATTACTTAGATGTTGTTTGGTAACGAGTTATTTCTTATCCAAACATTTTAGCAGATAGTTTTAGTTTTAGAAATTTTTTAATCAAATTTCAGTTTAAAATTTTAAAGCGCTTTTTATATAAAAAGAGGGCGGATAAAACTCTAGCGACTTGAGTAACCTAATATTTTGTTTCTCTAACCTTAACTATTAATATAACAGGTTATATATTTCAATGTTAATTGGAATGCAATTGGTAATGCAGAAAGGAAAATCGGCCACCCAAAACGTATTTCATAAATGTTTCAACTTGTTCTTATTTCTACGTATAATGTTTACTGGGTATTTGAAACTATCGAAGAAAGACTCTGCGGGATACTTTGCAAATATACAAACACATATTACGTACGCATACTCAGTGTGTAAATTTCATTCATTCAATAATGATTTCTTTATCTGATCGATATGTATATATATGTATACATGAATATGTGTATGTATGGCATATGAATATTTTTATTTATTGTTTTTTAAATGTCAACGTAAACTGAACATCAGAGCACAATCAATATAAAATATAGGAAGGTATGAATATAGTGTGTATGTATGAATGTGTGTATGTAACAAGTCAAGTCAAGGGTCTTAAACGATCATTATTTAGTATCTCCAGCTTCCGTTCTGGTAGTAATTTAGGGCTGTTAAACATGGCACAACAAAAAATTCATTCCGCTTAATTTGCCAAAATTAAATGGAATTTTTTTAATTCTAACACAAAAACTCAAATAATGAATTCGGTTAAATATTTGTTAATTGTTGAGTTCTCAATAGTAAGTTGCAATAAAAAATTTCTTTCTGTTTTAATCAATTTAACTGTAAATAATCGGCGGGAATAATGGAGATACTAACAAGTAAGATCACTTTAACTAGATGTGCGATATCATATACTCTTCAAATTAGTATTTTTGTACATCCAGTTTCCCAGATAAAGCGTATTAAAATTTCGTCCGTAGCTCCATCCATACATGTTCTCTGCAGTAAACCAAATTAGACATATGGCATAGGGGGAAGGCTTGCTGCATCCGCCCACAAGTTGGTAAATTTATGTAACACTTCTGTTTATTTGATGATACACTACGAAAAAAATTTTAATAGTTTGAGGTTGTTTATAAAGAATTTCTATAAAAGCTAAATCTAAATCCAACAACCAGTTAATAACAATGGTTTGTTCCTGTTATAGCATTTTTTGCGATTGTTACGGCTCTTTCTTCGCATTATCTTAAAATCATTTTTGCCAATTTCTTTTTCGACTAGAACTTCTTTATATATATAATTCAAATTAGCATAATTAATATAACTTGTAGCAAAAATTATAATTTTTAATAGTTTTTTCTAAAATTTTATTTAATTATGGTGTTTTGTTTTTTTTAGGAAATATAATGTCACTCCCTTCTTAAGCATTTTTTTTAAATTACAACAATTAGACAAATAGTATATTTTTAAGTGAAACACTTATTTTCTTTCATTTTATTATTTTTTTATAAAGTACAATATTTCTACCGCGTTGCCACTGAAAACTTTTCTATCCGATAAAATTTGTCTACAAGCCCTACCAAAATTCTTGGAAGCCGACCAATTTTTTTTTAAAGTTTTTAAAAACAAATATATTCTAATGAATGTCTGACATATAATATGATTTTACTCTATAATTTTACCATATGTATACGGGGTAGGGACGTTATTCGTTAAGTTAGCACCTTCCTTAATTATATCGATCAGTTTAGAATTACGTTCTGAGTCGATTAAACGATTCACATATGTACGTCGGGCTGGGTTCTATTATTTTACATAACCAAAACAAGGAAAAGTCCATGAGTTTTACTACATTAACAAAAATTCAGATGCATATATTCAAAGCCTTATGGAAACAACTGTTATACTTAAATCATCCTATAAAGTCTTCTCCTGGAAATCGCAATTTTCGAATAAAAGGCAAAAAATGTTGGGATATAATAATGCATAAATGCGTTTTTAAATAGAAACTTACATTTTAAAGGTACCTTTACCCAAAACGCCCGTTATCCTTTGAAATACCTAAAACATATCAAAAGAGCAGGAAAAATTAGTTTAAATAAGATTTGTATACCTACACAATACTTCAAAAAACGATCGTCAATTCACTATTGGCTTCATAAAAGCCCCAGTTCTATAACATAAAATTCATATGTTGTTATACATACATATATTTCATTGTATTCATTTCGAATTTATTTCTGGGCTTTTTTTTTAGATAAAAGCGTTGACAAGTTGCATTCAGTACCTTAAAACCTAAGAGGTACAAAAAAAATTTTGGTCTGAAAAGCAAACGGATACACGTTTTTTCGTGCTTTTTTTGTGATTCGAAAAGAGATATACCTGATTTAAAACTTTGTTGTTATTTTTTTACGTTTGATTTTTTAGACTGTTTTACTTTTGTACTGGTTTTAAAAAAGCCTATATATGTAAGTATGTATGTATGTATATAAATATTCTGGATACACAACGATGTACATGAATGGTATTTAAGTAACAAAATTTAAAACCTTTGGTATATGCCGGTTGTATCCTTTATTAGTATGTAAGAATACCATCATTACACAAATAAATACAAAATTTCATTCGTTCACAAATCCTTTTTCTCTAATTTTAATCTCTTTTGTTGTTGCTGTCTTCGTTTATATTTATATGCTTATAAGGGTAGTTGTTGATTGCCTTATCCTTTAAATATACATAAATGTATGTATTCCGCTAATTTGTATGATAAATCAAAAATGATTCGCATTAATACCCATCCATCCATACATACAAACAAACTTACATATATTCATACATATATGCACACATAGACTCCGCACAGAGGGATCAAATGACAAAAATCATACCAAAGGTTTATTCTGTAGTTAAACGAAATCAACGATGACGTTTCTTACAATTTATGTGGACTTACGAATGAATAAATACTTGATGCTCTGTGCACTTCGTGAGCGTTTAATTAAAATAATACACACAGGGTCGTATCAAAAAAATATTTAAATTTCTTAAACGAAATTTTCATACAAAATCAGTATGTGAAGTCTTATTGTTCTTATTGTTCTTATTGACTTTGGCCGATTATAATTAGTGTCGGATAGTTTAAGTAGGGATGCTAAAGGCCAGATAGTTTTTTTTTTGTTACTGCAACTAAACTTTAAGCTAAAATGTCCGATAAGCTAAAGGGAAGCTTATCGTACCTGTAAAAGTTAACGTAAGATTTGTTAATTAAAAGTTTTCGTAATTTTTTTTCCATTTGTTTGTTGTTGATGTAAGCAAACAAATAAATTGGCGGTATAAAAAATAAGCTTTGTAATGAGCCAAAATGCCACAAACCTGTTTCAGCACTACTTACTCATTAGCATTTTAACTCATTATTTTAACATTGCGATGACATTGGAGGCAAGTAGTTACTTACCATGCTCGCTAACAAAGAGGGAGTTACAGAAGTACTTATTACGCTCGCTTATAAAGAGAGGCTTAAAGAAGCTATTTTATTAACATTATAATAATTTTTTGCTATTAATGGCCCCAATAACTCATTGTTAATTTTTAAACTTTTTTCTTTAATGTTTTGGTTAAAACTTGCATAAAATATTAAATATCTACTTAAAGTAATGCAGACGAAATGTAATGGTAATTGAACAGTAAATTACTTTGTAATGACTAATTACTACCAACTTTTTGCTGAGAACTGTAGGTTGTCTGCAAAAACTATGTTGTTCTAATTTAACAACTTTGCTGAAATTAGTTTTTGGCAAATGCAATAATTTCACTTTCAAAAGTTTCATAAATACGAGAAAACCTTTCATTTATCTTCTTCGCAATCGCTTTATTGTCTAAGTTGGATCAATATAAAATAACTAGGCTTAAATATGTAAATAAAATTCGTAAAATATGATAATTTCTACTTAAGAAGGCGGACATAATAAAATGGTTTTTAGATTTTTTTTTTTGAATGAGGCCCACTGTACACTGATAAACTGGCATACACAAATGCAAACTGTTAATGTTTGAGTATATGAGTTATATCCTAAGGCTTCTTTTCAGCTTTAAAATTAATCTTATCAAGAATTTTTAACTTTTTCACAAACAAAAATCATCAACATCAAGATAAACTGCGAGAAACAAAAAAAAAATTATCAAAACAGCTGGTGCATTTGTAGTTTACAGATTTTCCTTGTCAGCACTTGTAAGAAAAGGCATTACGGGTAGTGCCTTGAGTTATTTACAATTCACTTGCGACTTATTCCCTGTATCAGAAACTAACTGAATGATAGACGTACGGCAATTCCAGAAATCTATGCACAACAGGAATGCCTTCAGCTTTCGAGGTATGTTAAATTTACCATTAAGAGCTGTACATACATACATACATTCATAAGTATGTACATAAGCATGAAACATTTGAATGTATATGAAGTACAAACCCTGCGGATAACGCGACTAGGCCATACATGCGAGCATAGACTAGTCCAAAAAGAAGGAGGACTACTCCAAAAGTGACCCATTTGTATGCAAAAATTTGGTCCATTTAAAATTATGAAATCCTAGGGCCATATAACCCATCCTTGCATTACATTGAAGTATTTTTAAAACTCCCATATGATACACAAAAGAGGCAACTTAACATGCGATCTTTAAAAGCCAAACATCTTCCCGCGAAAAATATTGGACCAAATGGTTCATTTTAGATTGTCAGCTAGTCCACAAAATGGTCCTATCTATGTAATACAGAGATGGAGCATGTCATTGTCAAACAAGAAGTTGTGGTTAAGCGACAGGTGTTCGTGTCTTAACAATCACATATTGAGTTGTCGTAGTTGTAAAACTAGTCATCTATGGTGTATTATAAAGTAGTTTTAAAACTACTCCAAAGTAATGAAATTAAATTAGAATAGTTTTTTAACTTCTCCGATGTAATGCAAAGATGGGTTAAGTGGTCCGAAACTAAGACATCATAATGTCAAATATACCACGTTTTTTACACACAGTTAGATTACTTATGAAATAAGTAGTTCTTCTTCTTTTTGGACAAGTCTATACATGCACATTTGGACTAGATGCGTTATTTTCAGAGGTGCCGCTTAACTACAAGTTCTTGCTTGACAATGACACGGTCCAAGACTGCATTACATAGAACCATGTTGCAACTTGTTCACTGAAGTATAAATTGATAATGTGAATATGGAAAAAAATGATTAAGAGTTTGAACGACACTTCTTAGATCTTCAAGTATCAATAACACAAAATATATTGCAAAAAAAAATTGTATATATTGAGGCCAAAATTGGCAGAAATGATAAGAAATTACATTATGAAACGTTTGGAATGCTACGATAAAAACTTTATTGTGATACCCTATTATACAAATAAGGAATATATCCAAAAATGTCTACAAACAGGATATACACAACCTGAGGCCTTCCCATACCTCGTTGGTAATGGTTTTATACAAAATGAAAGTGATGTACGCCACTCTACGATATACATATAAATAGACGTGCCAATGATGAAGCTATTGATGGCAACCAACTAACAATAGACAACGGTTGATTTGATATCAGTTTCTTTTTTTCAGGAGATAAAAAAATTATCACAAAATCGAAAGAGTAAAAAAGGTATTGGTGGCTCAGTGAATAGTTTCAATATTTGGTTTTACTCCCTTTTAACGATTCGGAACTATGTATAATATATTTTACTCATCACTGTTTGTTTATTTTTAGTTTAAATACTAGCTAAACCCCGGTGTGCTTCGCTACCCCAATAATAGTAAAGTTAAAAAAAATATGTAAACAAAAGCAAAAGCATTTATATATTTTTTTAATTTACTGGTTGCCCCACATAAGTGGCAATAAATTATAAGTCAGCCCTACTATTTACCAGGTTTATAGTTTTTGAGATATTTAGAAAGCTTTAGTTAGCAAAAATTGATTAATGTTTCTATCTTTATTGGAGTAAAAGTACCAAAAGGTACCAAAAAATACCAAAATATTATTTTAACCCATTTTCCCCTTTTGGTCTAAAATTAAAAAAAAAACCCCAGATTGCTGTCTGTTTATTTCTTAAGGAAAACGCAAAACTTTTTAAATGTTGTTTCTATCTTATATACTTCAGAAGATAGTAGGTTACAAAATTTCCCCATTTCGCCCCCCTTTTGATCCCTTTACAGACTGAGTTTTTTAAAATTTATCTGTATTTAAACAAACATGGAAAGCTTAACCGGTGTTATAAATTTCATGTATTTAGCTCTACGCGTTCGATCAATATGGCTATGGTTAATTTTGTTAGGCAATTCATTACCTGACCTTCCCACAAATGGGCAAATTGTGGGCGTGGCAGCAATAATTTCCAAAAAAAGTAGCCTATTGTTTCTTCCAGACTTGAAGTAACTCCCTGTAAAAATTTTAAAAAAATCGATCCATTGGTGTGGCCAGACATAAAATACAAACATACATACATACCTACAACCCTTCTTTATATGTATAATAGATAAAGATTTGATTTAAATGAACGCTATGAAAAAAGTGATCATGTGATACAATATTTTTTGCAGGGTGTATATGGACACATATAAATATTGAAATATGTACATAAATACATGGACATTTAACAGAACATCTTTGTATGTGTTTCGGTCAGTATTTATTTCTATACTCTAAGTATCCTTATCAATAAGTTAAGGACTTCCGAGTGGTTGGCTTTTAAAATGGGGCAATGCTATAAACTCCCTAACATTTATATGCGCAAAAAAAACACACACACACACAAAGTTTATTATTTATATGCATTGTATGTAGATATGTATTTACATTGAGATAATATTTCTTTTTCAATTTTTAATCTAGACATGCGATATAATGTTTTTCCCTGTTAAAATTACATATTTATGTTTTTTCTCTTTTTACTAGGAGTTTTAATATTACTTAACATGCTTCTTGTTTTAAAACTTTTTTTTAATTAAATTGATTTTTAAAAATACAATATACGGCGAGATCTTGATAAAGTTTTTTTATTTGCATTAGAAATTGCCTTGATTATGTCTATCTTTGGTTTGATAAGAATATAAAACATTTCTCGCCAATTTTTGGTAAAAAATTAGTTTTAAATTAATATAATGTTTTAATAGTTTTGTTAAATTATTAAATATGTAGATTGATCCACGATTTAAGGATAATGTTTAAAACCCTACGTATTGGTTTTTCATGTTGGTGCAATAAGCAATTTGCAATTTACGAACATATTTACTACCTGGATAAATGTACGTACATACATACATACATTCCTACCTTCATACATACAAACATACATAAAATCATTTTTCTTAAGTGCATTTGTCATATAAAGTACACATACATACATACAAACTTACTTAGACTCTAATCAGTAGACTCTAACGTATGTATGTATAACTTTGTATTCTTATTGTGTTTAAAGATATACATATTTACGTACATACATATTTTGGTGAAATGAAGACTGAAGTCGAGACGTAAATATTGATGATATTTGTTTAGCTGTCTTTGCATCTTGACTGTCTAACGGAAATGATGCTGCTGGCTGCCGCTTTTAAATGGCTTTTGGTTGCATGCTTGAATGCATATAATACTTGGATGGTTGTTGTGGCAAAAGCTGTGTTTGCTGACTACTCATATTGCACCAATGACAGGACAATCAAAATTAATGCTAAAAGGCCTACATTTAAAGATATACATACATACATATGTATATGTACATATATACAAACATGCAAAGGTATCTGTACATACATTAACATTTATATGTATGTATGTGTTTGTACATATGTGAGTTGGAGGGGTTTAGTTCTGCACCTTTTGTAGATAAACTCTAACGTATATTAAAATGTAGATATTTCACCAGCGTTGCCAGAGGTTGCTAGCAAAAAGTTATATTTTGTTTATTGGCACAAAAAATTACGATTAGAAATGAAAAAATGCATAACGCCCAAAAGACAATGTTAATGGGCAAAACGGGGCAAATTAATTTTCTTTTGAGAGATAATAAAAACTATGTACAAAGAGAACAAATGATTGATTTGTTATTTATATTGAATAGCTGCACAGTTTTTGCTTGTTTGGGTGCCACGGTAGATCAGTGTCAAGTTCACGAGTGTACCAGTCTGCGGGTTGTGGGTTCGATTCCCGCCACAGACCCTGGTAAGTTTGCTTCATTTTCTGTTCTTTCTTTCTTATCCTTCTCTAAATTTCTTCTTTCCTTCCATCTCAACCTATTCTATCTGCCTCTCCAGGTAACACAAAGAGACCGAATTAAGCGGACCCAAGTGAGCTGTATCCTTTCCTTCAACGGCTGCCTGTTCTACTTAACCTTACCTTCTGCTTGTTTATTAGAAATGTAACATCCATCACATTTAAAAAAAAAATTAATTAATTGTGTGACAATAAAGTATTAAAACAAATTAAAACAGTACAATCAACCAGAAATAAAATAATTGTGTTTGTCCCCCAAAATGTTTTACAAAATATAGAAACCCAAATTAAAATTCTCTAAAACTCTTATTATTTAAGTTACACCTGCCACAGTCTTTTAAGAGATATAGCAAGTATAAATCATGCTTTTTCATTGTTCATCTATTGTTGGAAGTTCAAAATCCCACCATCCTTGAGAATTATTGTTCTTTTTTCTTTAACTAAGAACTTCAAGCTTACGAGTCATAACAAAAAAATGTTAGTATAATGGTCACATCCGTCACAACTTATTCATAAAAATTAGACCCTTATTGTTTCATGAGTAGAACAAATGTGTTCGAAATAAAGCCAAATTCATTAAAATTACATGTTACGCAGAGTGTCACAAAGTTTAATAATATTTGAAAAATCTAACCAAACGGCAACGCTGTATTTCAAGATTAAGAAAGTCGCATCGGTATACGACTATAGAAATGCATATACATATACAATAAACATAAAAATTCACAGGTATGCCTATAAGATATTTCTACAAAACAATTTAGATTATTGTCAGCCTTGTCTGATACAAATATTTTTGGTCAATTTTGCAGGCTGGGATATAACCTTGAACATGTACAACATTTTGTGTGGTTAGAGTTTATTTGTTTGTTTGTTTGTCATGCAATTGCGCCTAAATGGCGGGACCAATCTGCTTGAAATTTGGAATGTAAATATTAAGCCTGGAGTGTGCAAAATGCTTTTTTTTTGAAAAAGGGGCTGTGCCGGTACTTTTACTGAACCGATTTTTTGTGAGTCACGCTCAAAAAAATTTTAATTTCCAACGCAAGTACTATTGCACTGATTTTTATAAAATTTTCTTTATATATATTAGGTCTCTAATGCAAAATTCCTTAGGCAAGAAAGAAGGCGGAACCACGCCCACAATAATTAAAATCCCGAGTGAGATACTCATACCTCACCGATTACTACGAAACTTTTGCACGAATCTTGGTAACTTATTATGTCAAAATTTAGGCAGCAGAAAAGTGATCTGTGCCACGTCCGCAAAAATAAACCGTTATTTTTAAAAATCTTCAATGTATATGAGATTTTGTATTCATATTTGAAGCTTCTTACGTCAAAATTCAAAACAAAAAAGGTGGTAATACGGCCACAATAATTAAGCACTCAATACAAAGACTTCTGCCTCATTGATTTTTAGGAGAATTTTAAGCGTAGGGGAGACCCCTAATAGCGAAGTTTTTAAGACAAAAAATTTAGGCGGAAACACGCTTATAACAAATTAATTCACAGTGCAGACTCCTTTGCTTTACGCTAAAATTTTAGGAACAAAAAAGTAGGCGGTACTGGTTCCGGTACTGTACTTAACTTAGTAAAACTTGCTATACGTATTGAAGACTTCTAACGTAAAAAATTTCAAAATAAAAAATAGGTAGTGCGGAAATTTTGAAGGCAACAAAAAATGGCGGTGCGCGGCGCCAACAAAAGCACATTATTTTGTATATTTACTATTTTGTATATAATTATGAGATTTAAATTTGAATGGTTAAGCTCAGAATATCCTTTAAGGAAATAGTGGGAAGTGTACACCCGTTGGAGTTAAACACTTTTTGTGTCATATATTTAAAATAGTTACATTTTCAATGCGTTTAAATTGGCCGAAAATCAGGAAAGTGGGAGCTGGGGATACAGAGCAAAAACTCAGTAACTTAGAATAAAGACGCGTACAAATTTCTTCTCTACTAAAACAAATTTTATTTTATTTTTATTTTGAATAGTAATAGATATAAGCTTAAAATTTTGTATGAATAACTGTGATACCTACAGTTTTGATAAGGATGCAAAGGGAAAGGGTTAAAGCGTGCAATGAAAAACATTAAAACATTACCGCATATATGATTGTCAAATTTCGCATTATTTGAGGAAAAATCCAACGAAATGGAAAAAGAAGCGCTACAATTCCCATGACATTAAAACCATTTTTATGTCCATGCAATCGAAAAACCTAATATACAATTAAGACATCTATCTTCGCAAAAGTCATTTTTATGTATACATATGTATTTTTTTCAAATAATATATATTACTTTAATTTTATAATAAGTAGGATACAGCAGAGCGGGCTGGGTACAGCTAGTATAAGCATAAAGCTTATTTGAAATTTGTATTGGGGATATGTGGAACAATGTTTTGGATTTGGGCCCAAAAAAACTTCCCTTTGCCAAATTTTATCACATAATGTTTAGAAATTTGACTTTAATCCCAAAAATACAAAGACGCCAGCTGAGCAAACATCGTGTAACTTACTCAGAATGTATTTCTGATAATTCCGATAACTGAAGTTAGGTCTAAAGCTGTTCATTTTGTGTGCAACAAATATTGGTACAAGCACAAATACCCGTACTGCGTATTTTATCCATAACACCTACGCACCGCAATAAATTATAATTATTTTTTAAAAAATTACTACTTTACACAGGATTATTTTGCATCCGAATGCAATTAAATATGAATATTTTTAATGAAAACATATAAATTCAATTAATTAAAAAGCATTCAAATGTTTAATTTATTTGTTTTATTGTGTCAGATTAAACAACAACTATATGTATTACAGGAAACACATATACATTTGCATACATTAATATGTGATGAAGGATAATAAAAAACTCCCAAAACAGCAGCCATAATTCTAGTAATATTTCCATACGTGCAAACATACTTACATATCGCTCATTTATTTCATTGCTGTCAACTCAAAATTGCCACATCTTTCAAATAAACATGACAAAAATTCTTTAGGTTAA
Organism: Melanophora roralis; assembly: GCA_963583895.1. Classification (NCBI taxonomy): domain Eukaryota; kingdom Metazoa; phylum Arthropoda; class Insecta; order Diptera; family Rhinophoridae; genus Melanophora; species Melanophora roralis. The sequence continues at coordinate 636,591 of OY757187.1, forward strand.
TTTCTTTTAGGTTCCTAATCGTTAAATTTTTCTAACATTTTTTAATCTTTTAAAATTACAACATTAATTTATTGAGAGAAAATTTTTATAAATATTTTTTTATTTTAGAGCCGGGGTTAAATCTACCAGAAGCCACATTTTTATACCCTTCATATAAGTGGTGATAAGGGTATATATAAATTTGTCATTCCGTTTGTAATTTCTTTAATATCCATCCCCATAAAGCATATATTTTCTTGGCTCTTTTAGATAGGGAAGTCGATTTAGCGATATCCGTCTGGCCGTGTTATGGTTGAAATCAAATTTCTGACGCTACCCGATGTCGCATAGACAAACAAATCGCTAATAAAATCCAGCAAAATGGCCCGATAACTGACCGAAATATAAGCGAAAAAACCAAGACTACCTCTGTTTATTTCCCTAAAATTTACCTCTACAACTGCCCCGAACTGCCCATATATGAGCGCATTTTAAGACCGACTCCCATTAATTTTTCCCCTCAAACATTTTTGTGCAACATACTTATTTATACCTTTTCTCCACCCGCTAACAGGGTTGCCCTTCAAAGTTTATTTGTTTTTTACTTTGTTTAAATTACTCCCACAGCTTCCAGGGTGCTCCTGCAAAGGTCAAATTAAAGACTGACCCCAGTTATTTCCCCAAACACTTCTGTGTAACATAGTTATCCCCTATTGCCCTACAAAACTTGCAAAAAATAGAGTAAAAACCCCTACAACTTTTCCGGAGTCAACCCTAGAGGAATAAAATATATCACAGACCCCCATTTTTTCCGCCAAAACATATTCCTAAAACATACTTGTCCCCTATCTCCATCGCCTAAGGGGCCTCCCATACAAAGTTTGGGAAATCGTAATAAATCCACCTTTAATTCTTGCAGGGTGCCCGTGGATTGGTCAAATGCGGACTGTCCCCAACTCGTTTTTCCTTTAAAATATTTTTATAGAGCATACCTACCCCCTATGACTTCCCCTAAGGGGGTTGCCATACCAAATTAAAAAAAACTAGTGTAAAAACCCATATAAATTACTTCCCTTGGCGCCAGAAGAAAGTTAAAATATTACACCGACCCCTATTTAAAAATTAGAAATATTTCAAAAAAAAAAAAAATGGATTAAAATAAAAAAAATCGGGGTGAAGGACATCTAAGATTCGGCACAGCCGAATATAGCGCTCTAACTTATTAACACAGTTTTCTTGTACGTTATTGAATGCACAAAACTTTAGCCATTCTCGAAGCTATTTACAAACATACAAATGTTTATTTTTGCGTTATAGCCCTATTAAAGTGAATCAGCGACATGTACATTAGCGTTTTACAAAAAATAAAATTTGGCTTTTCCAGCGGGGCACACAGCGGTTGACAGTTTCAGCGAAATGCGACAACGTTAACGCGTGCCCCATTAAGTTTAAAGTTGTGAATATTAACAATTTCTTCTTAAAAATTATAGTTTTTTCCACTACTGTTGAAACTGTTTACTTGATTCATATTTAATTGGAATTTGTATTCTTAGTTATTTTGATTTCAGTATTGGTTTTTTCTAAAACAATAATATATATTTTTACATCATTTATCGTTTATCAAATCGGATTTTATTGGGAGTCTCAATAATCGATTGTTGTATGAAGGTATGTGTGTATGTATGTTTTAAATTTGAAATTTTTGCACCCGGAAAAAATATTTATGCATTTTTTATAAAGCTCAATTATTTTAAAGGTTCTAATGTCAATTGAATTTTTTATTTATGAAATTGTTGTTAACAATTTGTTTCTACTTTTATTGCTGAGATCCATTATTGAAAAAAAAAAGCAATCAATAAAACATTTGTGGAAGTTAATTTATTCAGGTATTAGTTTGTATAGATTTTTTTTTATTTCAAAAGCTAACACTAAGCCAACAAAAACAACAAGAGGGAAATTGGCATTAGCAAATGTAAAAGTCCATTAAATGTACTTGCGCCCACATGTCTTTAAAGTTAAAAAACCAACAATTATCCAGCTACAACCCCCGTAAATGCAGTATTATTTATTTGTTAAAATAAAGTACCAAATGCGAAAGAACACTTATTATATCCATTGGAAAATAAAATTTATGAGATTTTCTGTTTTTAATCCTTTTTCAGAATCCTTTTCATACTTTAGTTTCGGAAACAGAAACATTTTGAAAAGAAAAAGTAGATTGGCCTGTCATGTTTGATGTTAAACAATCAAAATTATTCTTTAGCAAATTTATATTTTAAATAAGCAATATCGGTTTATTACGGACCGATGCATGGATCTTGTACATTTGTATAGGGGATACCGCTCACTCTGCTTCTACCCATTAGTTTTTTTTTTCTGTAATGCATGTATTATACTGGAACTACTTTGCAGATTGTTTTAAGTCTATAGCTGCTATAAGTTTCTTATATTAAGCGCATGAAATATTTAACAAAACTTGTGCAATTGTAGGGGCAATAGCCCTTTCCCTGATCCTATCTTAGAAACATTTTTCCCTAATTTAGGTCCCTATCTTTAGAGTACTTGTGCCAAGTTTTGTGGCAAGAGTGACTATGTTTACTGAGATACATAGGGATATATGCACGGATTTTGTCCTAAAAAATGGGTTATCTTGGGGTTATATCTCGGTTATATCTCGGTCAATAGGGAAACGACTTTCCCGACTTTAAAAAGCAATTGTCTCAGGAATATTTATGATTATTTGATATCTGAAAGATTTCTGTGCAAATTAATTTGGTTCCGGAAACTTGATTTTAACAGACACACAGACGAACATGGCTACATTGACTTCCCTATCTTTAAGGATCCAGAATATTTATGTTTTATGGGTTGCAAGTGAATATTGTGAAAAATACACGGAACGACCTTTATTACTATGTGAAGGGTATATATACGGTGGATTCGAAGCTACAATAAGAAAACAACAACAAAAACAACTCAGTAGCGCTAAAAACAAAACTGAAAAATTTAAGGAGAAACTGAAAATACCCGATAAAATAACGAATTATTATTGTTGGCTGACTGACTGACTGACTGACTGTCTAGCTACTTCATTTACCATCGTACAGAGCTAACGCAAAAACAAATAGACTTGAAATTTGGACTGCGGATACCACTCCCGAAGAATAGATCCACTTAAGCTGGATTGCGGGAAATTCAGGCGCTAAGGGGGTAAAAATGGGGCAAAAAGGGCGAATAATCAGTGTGTCAATACCTTCCTAATTATAAACCAGTCTTTGGCCCTTCTATAATATTTTGCACCCTGAGGGCTGAAACAGGTTTAACAAAATGTATATGTTTTCTGATATTCTTTTGAATCTTTCAACGCCAGGTTCATAAAAAAAGGTGAAAATTATATTTTGAGATATTTTTTAAATTTTAAATGAATAAAG